>JAOQMS010000004.1:6838114-6863894 GCA_027563885.1 Erythroxylum longipes | reverse complement strand
CTTCCATTTAATACTTCAAATTCCATCAATCCATGCTATAAATCCTCCCAACATTGACATACTAATTAAACTCCAATTAAAATGATTTATCTAGCAGGACTACAAAATTTATTCAAATCATGTTTAATAAAATTAAAAAAAATTTCGGGGCCCAACAGTAATAATCCTCTGTGATCTTGCCCATCTATATGTGGATTATCTAGGGTAAATCGACATGAAGCTGAAGCACGACCTCCTCCTCCACCTTTAGCTTAAGGGGAAGCTTTATTAAAGTTGTCGCAAGGCATGATGATTTTACTACACTGAATGACTACACCCAAGGATCCGATTGATCAGTTGCAAAAGTATGGAGATGAAGAATTCACTGGAACATCTCTAGATGGATCTGAAAAGGCTAAATTTTGGTTCGAAAAGGTGAAAAGAGTGTTGGATGACATTAGTTGTCCACCTGAACAGATGGTGCATTGTGTTGTCTCCCTTCTTTAAAGAGTGGCTTATGAATGGTGGAAATTTGTTCTAAGATATCCTCAACTACCTGAGCCTCTTACCTGGGATTTCTTTTCCCAGGAGTTTAAAGCGAAATATATTATGGCAACCTATAAAAATGAGAGGTGGAAGCAGTTCTTGAATCTGAAGCAAAGAAATCTGTCTATTGCTGAGTACGATAAAAAATTTAAATGACCTAGCAAATATGCACCTAAACATGTACTTACTGATGATTTCCAATGTCATCAATTTGAGGACAGTTTGAACAACTCAATTAAAGAGCATCTTGCGAAGTTCACTCTCCTGCAACAAGTGAGTTATCATCAGCTGGTGCAAGCTGCCATTAAATTAGAGAAGCAAGAGATAGTTAAAAAAGAAAAAGCTTAACAAAGAGGTTTTGCTAGAGGAGGTCAATCCTCGAGTAAGAGAAGTCGTGAAGATGCTTCCACTGCACAAGAATTCACCGAAAGATCTATAACTAAAAGAAGGTGACAAGACTTTCCCTCATCAACTAATTCTGGTAGGGATTCCTCTGTTGGTCAAGGTTCTGGTGCATCAGAGTGTCTCATTGCTCCAAATACCATTGGGTAACTTATAGGAGGACTACGGGTGCATGTTTTCGATATGACAGCATTGATCATTTGGTAACAAATTGTCCTATGAAACAGTCTCAGGCGTCACAAGCTAGTAAAAAGACTTCTTATGCACCTATAGGGAATAGAGGACATGTTAGGGGACATGGAGGATCTAGTTAGTTTAAGCCTAATTGGAGTACTCTTTCAGAAACTGTTGACTGACCTATTGTACCTTCTATTATAGCTTAGGTCTATGATTTGAAAGCTCGTGAGGACTAAGACACATTTGAGGTCATTGCTAGTACTGTTTCTCTCTTTAACTATGAAATACTTGCTTTAATTGATCCTGGATCTACCCATTCTTATATCTGTGTTGGAGAAATTCCTAATAAAAAGATGCATGTAGATCGTTTAGATTATGATATTCATATAACCAGTCGTCTGGTTAGTAGTGTCTTGGTTAACTAGGTTTATAGAAACTTTTCTATTTTGATCCAAGGTAGTGAGTATGTAGCGATCTAATTGAATTGCCTTTTCATAAATTCGATTTGATTTTGTGTGTGGATTGGTTGCCCAAGCATCGAGCAGTGGTTGATTGTAGAGTTAAGACTATTGTGCTTAAGAAGCCTAATCAACTTGAAATAATATTGTATGGCATCTGCACTAGTCCTCTAGCTAATGTGATATCTACTATGCAAGCTTGAAGGTTCCTTAGGAAGGGGTGTGAAGCTTATTTATCTTTTGTACTTAATTCTAATAAGGAGAGTGTTAATCTACAAGACATTCCAGTGGTGAGTGAATTTTCAGATGTTTTTCCTAAAGAACTACCTTGGCTTCCTCCTAAAAGGGAAATGGAGCTATCTATTAAGATTACCCCTAAAGGAAGGGGTGTGAAGCTTATTTGGCTTTTGTACTTAATTCTAATAAGAAAAGTGTTAAACTGCAAGACATTCCAGTGGTGAGCAAATTTTTAGATGTTTTTCCTAAAGAACTACCTGGGCTTCCTCCTAAAAGGGAAATGGAGCTATCTATTGAGATTATGCCTGGCACTGCTCCTATGTCCACAGCACCATACAGGATGGATCTTACTGAATTAAGAGTTGAAAGTTTAGTTGCAGGAGCTGCCGGATAAGGGGTTTATTCGACCTAGTGTCTCACCCTGGGGAGCACCGGTTCTATTTGTTAAGAAGAAATAAGTATTCTTAGTATTGATTACAGGCAATTTAGACCTGTTTTCAAAGATAGATTTGCAATGAGGGTATTATTAGCTTCAGATAAAGTATGTGGATGTTCCAAAGACTGCATTACGAACCCAGTATGGACATTATGAATTCCTAGTAATGCCATTTGGGCTAACTAATGCACCAACTGCATTCATGGATTTGATGAATAGAATGTTTAGCCCTATTTAGACCAATTTGTTTTGGTATTCATAGATTATATCCTTGTCTATTCGAAGAATGAGTATGACCATGCTCAGCATCTACGGATTATGTTACAAACCCTGCAGGAAAAACAGTTATATGTCAAGCTAAGTAAGTGTGATTTTTGGCTTCAGGAAGTTTCTTTTCTAGGACATGTTGTCTCTTCTCAAGGAATTAGAGTTGATCCTAGTAAAATTAAAGCAATTATTAACTAAAAGCTGCCACGAAATGTGACAGAAGTGAGAAGTTTTCTGGGTTTGGCTAGTTACTATCACCGGTTTATGAAGGGGTTTTCGATGATAATATCTCCTTTGACTAAACTGCTTCGAAAAGGAGTGAAATATGAATGGTCTGCTAGATGTCAAATTAGTTTTGATCAACTAAAAAGAATGCTTATTGAAGCTCGTATATTGGTTTAATCCACTTCTTGTAAGGAATATGTTATATTTAGTGATGCATCTAGAAACTATTTGGGTTGTGTTTTGATGCAGGATGGTAAGACCTCCAGGTAACTAAAGCCACACGAACAGAATTACCCTACGCATGATCTTGAGCTTGTAGCAGTAATGTTTGCTTTGAAAATTTAGTGGCACTACTTCTATGATAAAAAGTTCAGGATTTTTACTAATCTTAAAAGTTTGAAATCCCTGCTTACCCAAAAAGAACTTAATATGAGACAATGGCATTGGTTAGAACTGTTTAAAGATTATAACTATATTGTGGACTATCATCCTCGTAAGGCTAATGTTGTGTCTAATACGTTACGTCCGAAGACCATTTCGGTATTGTCAGTACAACAGGGCGAGTAGGGACTTACATCTGATGGGGCTTTAATAGCTTCATTAAAAACTAGGACTACCTTGAGACAAGAGATTTGTGATGCTTAGAAAGTTGATGATAAGTTACAACAACTTATCTTGGCAACTCACGAAGGCAAACAACTTGACTTTTCTGTGAAAGAGATGGTGATCTATAGTACAAAGATCAGTTATGTATACCAGCTAATGATTAATTGAAGAAAAAGCTATTGTTTAAGGCCCATAATATTGTTTTCACAATGTATCCGGTGGAAATAAAATGTATCAAGATCTAAAGAAGCATTACTGGTGGTCTGGTATGAAACGTAATGCTGTAGATTATGTATCCAAATGTTTGACATGTCAACAGGTTAAAGCTAAGCATCAGGTTCCATCTGGTTTATTACATCCTATTTTGATTCCTCAATGGAAATGAGATAACATTACCATGGATTTTGTCACTGGGCTTCCTCTCACTTAAAGGAAGCATGATATTATATGGGTGATTGTGGATAAGTTCACCAAGTCTGCTCATTTTATGCCTATTTGTCCTGATTATTCATTGGATAAGCTTGCAGATATATATGTGAATGAGATAGTGAGATTGCATGGGGTACCATTGTTTATTATTTCTGATCGTGATCTTCGATTTACTTCGAGATTCAGGAAAAGTTTACAAAAGGCTCTAAGTACTCGAATCAGTTTTAGTACTGCTTTCTACCCCTAGACAAATGGACAATATGAACGGGTTATTCAGGTATTGAAAGATATGCTTCGGGGTTGTGTGTTAGAATTCTCGGGAAGTTGGGATAAATATCTTTCTTTAATGGAGTTTGCTTATAAAAACAGTTATCATACTAGTATTGGCATGGCTCCTTATGAATCCCTATATGGTAGGAAGTGTAGGACTTCGATTTATTGGACTGAATTAAGTGAAAACAAGATGATCAGGCCTGATATTGTAAAAGATACTGAAGAGAAAGTTCAAATTATCAAACAAAGATTGAAAGTCGCCAGTGATAGGCAGAAATCCGATGACGATTTAAAAAGGAAAGATATTAAGTATTAGGTAGGAGATAAGGTAATTTTGAAAGTGTCACCATGGAAAATTTTACTTCGGTTTGGGAAGAAAGGTAAGCTTAATACATCGGTCCCTATGAGATTCTTAAGAAAATCAGACCAATAGCTTATCAGTTAACTCTTCCTGAAGAATTGACCAAGTTGCATAATGTGTTTCATGTTTCTATGTTAAGAAGATATCAGTCTAATGATACACATAAGGTTCCTATGCAAGAAATTCAAGTACAATTGGATTTTTCTTATAATGAAGGACCTGTGTCTATCTCGTCCAGAGAAGTCTGACAACTCAGAAATAAATAAATACCTCTGGTGAAACTACTATGGCAACACTATAGACTTAAGGAAGCAACGTGGGAACCAAAATCGACTATGAGGGCTCAACATCTCAAGCTATTCTCATCAGGTATGAATTTTGAGGAAGAAGTTCTTTTAAGGGGAAGAGAAATGTGAGACCCCAAACTATACCCTAGTAGAAATGTTTCTTGTCCATGAAAGTATATGTAATGGGTGTTAACGATTAGGAAAGTGAGTGTTTAGTTTGAGACATAATCAGCATTAACAGAATTTGTAGGGGTATTTTGATAATTTTTGTTAATTGTGTTAGACATGTATAAAGATACATTAATCATGGACTAAATTGCTAAATTTATTCAGATGGAATGCAATTTCATAGAATAAGACAAAGGTGCGGTCATTTTTGTTATTAATGAAAGGTGAAAAGTATAAACCAATAAGATGGAACCATTTGTCATATATCCCACACCATAACACTTAGCCGTGTGGCAAATGACATGTCACCCATTTGTACCTTTGTCCAAAAACATGTAGAAGAAGATGGAAAGGGTCAATAAACACAAAAAATATGCAAAAGATTGAGCTTCTAACTCTCCATCCACCATCTTGTTAAATCCATTTATGCATTTGAAGTTAAGGTATGTTAATTGCATGTTTTGGTGTGAAATTTAGCTTCTTTCTCATCTCCTCTTTAGCTAGGGTTCTGTTATGCATATATGATTATTGGAAATGAGTAGTGAATGGGCATGTTGTGTTTAGAAGAGAAGAAGACCAAAGAAGGCAAGCAATTGGAGTGAAGAATAAGGGTTTTAAAACACTCCTACCAAAGGTATGGAAATTTTGATATGTTGCAGGGTTTTTTTGAGTGTAACGTGAGGAGTTTTGTTAAGAGAAGTATCCTAGATGAAAATGGATGTTTCTGGTTCATTTCCATGTGTCTTTGGCGTTACTTTTGCATAATAAGATTGAAGTGAGTTAATTGGAGTGTGTACCTCGTTAGATGGAGTGGTTCCACTGAACAGACATCAATATTTAGCCATATCTTAACCATTAGATATCCAAATGGGATAATTTTAATTGGAGATTAAAATAAATTCATATGTAAACAACTTTCATGAAGGAATCAAATTTGAGTTCTGCCTCTAAGAGTTTTGAAATTTGTCTGAAAGTTGAGTTCTGATTGTTGTCCTTGTTTGAGAAAAATCTGTAATATTTTGGGTATAAATCTCGAAATAATGAACCATATTGCATTAACTTTATGTCATTAGAAACTTAATACATAGAAGAACATTTGTTTAGAAGAACATATTGCCTAAAAACCTTAGTTTCTATGTCAAAATGGCCATACAAAACTGACCTGAAAACTTATCCTGAGAAAAGCTAGAAATTGGGTGCAGCTATGCGTCACCCCCATTTTTAGCCCAAACATGAATTTTTCCTTACCCAAGTGCTATTGAATCTCCTCCAAAACTCTTTCGGATATCACCGCAACTTAGCAAACCCAGTTATTAGGGTAATATGAGATTCATGCTTATAATGTGTAATTACTTAAATGCTTTTATTAATGCATTATTGCAAAGGCTTATATTCATAAGGCATAT
Source organism: Erythroxylum longipes (assembly GCA_027563885.1). Classification (NCBI taxonomy): domain Eukaryota; kingdom Viridiplantae; phylum Streptophyta; class Magnoliopsida; order Malpighiales; family Erythroxylaceae; genus Erythroxylum; species Erythroxylum longipes. Next base: position 6,857,637 of record JAOQMS010000004.1, on the reverse strand, counting down.
TAAGTTTGATCAGGCGTGAATATGAACACTTTCAATTTGAGAATAAGGAATAACTTCATATGTTATGCATTATTTCTCTTACATGTGGCTCTGAAATGTGATATGATTTGCTTTAACCTGCCAAGTCCTAGTTGTGGGTAAATAAGCATGCCTAGAAGGGTCTACAACTCCTTTTGTTCTTAGATACTACGGTGTCTTCTATTTTAGAGACTTAAGTCTCTTTTATTTCTATAATTAAGAATCATAGGTATCTTCTGTTTTGTTCCCGTTACCCACTTCTGAAAAGATTAGCAGGTAATTCTGTATGTGTTTTGATATTTGTTTCATTTTAATGCAATTGATAGTCGGATTACTCTTTTAGTTGAATAATCAAAGATTACTGTGTGATATGTCATGATTAATTTACATGTCAATACTAGACGACTATAGGAAGCAGTCAACATCTTGTATCTTGCTTTATTTATTTTCCTACTAAGCTATATGTTTAACACGGTAGTTTTTCCTCTGTGTAGGTCTTGATAAAAAGGATTGAGGTTGGGACAATCGTAGTGGCCAAAGAAAGACGTATTATGTTTTAGGAGATTTTGTGCTTAAGCTTTGAGTTGTATTCAATATTATAAGAAATTTTTTGTAGTTTATGTAAATGGCCTATAATAACCATAACATCGAATGGGTTTGATTTTAAGGCATGGATTTGATAAATATAATGTGTAAATTGTGTCCTGTTTATAACTCAATGACATATGAAATGTGATGTATATTTGCCTTATTTTTTGGGGATTGTTGTGGTGTCTTAGTTTGTTTTAGGTTTGTTTTGAATGGTATCCTTATATCTTCCTAGGGGGAATTAAGGTGTTAAAAAAAACTATAGGTGGGAATGGAGATGCGTTATCTTATCCATTTGATGAAGATTCGAGGGAAATTCATGGCAACTAGAGTATTGGTGATGAAGTCCCAGTTGAGATTATCAAAAGCTTTCCTTAAATCAATTTTAAGGATAAAGTTCTTCCTACTTTTCTTTTTGGAGTAATTCCTTACCAATTCTTGGATTAGTAGGATATTATCTCCTATAAATCTGCCCGGAATGAAAGCCCCTTGTGTTTGATTAATGAATTTGGGAAGCACATTCTTGAGTCTATTAGCAAGGATTTTAGAAATTACCTTATAGATTATATTACAGCAAGCAATAAGTCTGTAATCAGAAGGTCTTTTGTTCAGCACCTTTTGGGATTAGAGTTATGTATGTTTTGTTAAGTTTAGCCAGAAGTACTCCTTTTTTGAAGAATTCCATTATTGTATCAATTACCATCTTCTTTGTAACACTCCAAGATTTAATGAATTAACCTAGGGCCTTATAAGGATCCAAATACTTGAGAGTTTTCTCAATTTCTGAAATAGTTATAGGCCTACAGAGAGATTTTATGTCTAGTGTGGTTAGGCTTTCATTTATCACTTCCTTTAAGAAGGGCATTATCGGACAAACGTGACTAGGATCATTCATCAATTTGGAGAAGAATTCAAAGGGATTAAGTAATAGCTGCTTATTTTTCAGAATCTGATCCCCCTCTTCTAGATAGATTATTTTATTTCTGCATCTTTTGGTAGTTACTACTTTGTGGAAGTAGGTACTGATAAAATTTTTAGACTTTCAATAGCAATAACATTTATCAGCTTTGAGAATCCAAAACACCAAGACCCATGTGAATATCAAAACCAAATCCAGATCAGGTTAAACCTTTTGCAGCAAAAATATGCAGAGGAATTGGTAGTGATGAGAAGAGCATGTCAAATGTCACGCCTTTACTGGTATCCACACTCTCACAAGACTGAACAACCGTTTCTGATGTGCTAGCACCACTTTCTGAGACCACTCTCTCTTTATTTCTAGCAAAGTACATCTCCTTTTAGGATTTTAGGCAGATAAGTCTCTTGTCTTCAAGTCATACTATATGTCCATATATATAGTAAAACACTAAATCCCAAATCCTAAATCCTAAACCCTAAAGCTCAAAGCACAAATCAAATTAAGGCCCAATAAATGTTCAATCTGCTTGGTGTGCGACCTTGTAGGCTTATTTAATATTAGGAGGAGGTCCAAACTTCTTTTAGCCTATAATTTATAAGCGGTCTCTAGCAAGACATAATAACATCCTAACATTAAATAAGGTAAGAATACATCACTACCTAAATCACAACTGATCAAGTAGAGTACATTATATAATTAGTTCACGGGGCATACACCAACAAGTACTGCTTATGTCACCTTGCTTGTACCATCTTATACGAGATCTCTACTTTATTAATGAAAAGTCATAAGTGATAGCTTTAGCAAGGTTTCTCATTGTTGATTTCTCAATATCTTGAAGAGTTACAGAAGTGGGATTGAAGTATAGCTTAGATTGAATTTTATCCAGCTTTCTTTTAATTGTATCTAGTAGATGGTGAGTATTCCTTACATTACTCAAGAACAAATTTTTCATCTCCTGCTTGATCAACCTGATTCTTCTTGCATATATAAACTATTCAGAGCCTGTAATAATTGGAAACATATTATTCCTTAAGGCTTCTTAGAAGCCTGCAATATTAGTTAGAAAATTATTCAACCTGAATGGTTTTTTAGGGGCTTTTGAAGATGTTTTTGTAATCATCATTAAACGGTCAGAAAGCTTAATGTTCTCAAATAATGTATAGTTGGATGGGAATGTTTGAAACCAATGTTGATTCCCTAAACATTTGTCAAGCTTCTTTCGAATAAAGGAACCATTAGCTTAGTTATTTTTCTAAGTAAAGAAGCAGCCACCCTGATGGAGTGTCCCAAGCTAGAATATCTTCCAAATAAGCTTTAAAATTAGGACATGGAATGCCTACAGCTATTTCTCCTTCAAATTCATTCACATTAATGATTGCATTAAAGTCTCCAACAATCATCCATGGAGTGTTATGTATTGCAATATCTCTAAGTTCTTTCCACAATGTTAGCTTTGGTAAGCAAAATTATGAGCATAATAAAAGAGGTATGCATGATTGAAGTAGTTACCTTATCTTCCACCTTCATATGCATAAGTTGATCCAAGGTAAATTCTATATGGGCTTAGACCACATTGATATCATTACAGACTAGAGTTTTACCATTGGGATGTTATATATGGTTGCTAGATTGTTGTCGTTGTACAAGAAGTAGTTTTAGCATGTTGCAATTCTATTATCTAATTCTTGTTTCCAAAATACCAGCAATGCTTGCTTTATTCTCCAAAATCTGTTCCCTTATCATTAGCTTTTTATAAGTGGCATTGGCCCCTCCAACATTCCATGTTAGGATAATCATACACAGAAGTCCCCTAAGGGGATTTTTTTCGTCCTGTTGGACCTTCTTCTACATACTAGTTCAAAATCAGTCTTGGTGGTAGTTGTTTGTTCTACAATTTCTAGAAGTTCCCTTATATATTTAGATTTATCAAGAGCTTCCCTTGTATAATCAGTTGTGTCAGCATCATAAACCTGTAGGGTTTTTTTTTGTTTATTTATAAGAGTGCTTGGTTTATTCATATGTATTGTTTCTTGGGAGGTGTTTGATTGTTGATTTTCCTATGAGATAACTTCACTGCCTTTTGGGGAGTCTTTATTGGATTAGTTTCTTAAACATTCTAGTTTGTTTCTTGAGATGTGCTTGATGGTTGGTTTTGCTGTGGGATGACTTCATTGACATTTGGATGTACATTCTCTCGATTAGCTATAGCAAGAAAGTGCGCATTCAGCTGTGCCTCTCAGTCTGCTTTGCTTATGCTTGCAGATCTCTTACAATTAGCGATTCATACATCTCAAAAAATCATGCCTAAGATAGAATAGTCTTTCGATTCCTATTCTTTAAGCTCAGAAAGCAGCCAAGTGGGAGAAGTCACAGAGGAAGTGCTATAAGCCGCAAGAGACTTAGCCTAGCTGAATGTTGATTCTCGCTCCAAGTTTTATTTTGTATTCGCTTAGTGAGAAAATGATTTCTGACTGGCTTGATTTGTTTGGTTTCCCTGAACTGAATTGAATTGGGTCAAAAGGTGAACTAGGCCCTAGCAACTATTGTAGAGTTCGCTATAGGCCGAAAAATGGGTAACTACTCCTCTCTAACCAGTCAAGCTCAATTGCATCGATCCTCTCTAACTAGTCGAGTATCTTTTCGATCCTTGTTGTTTCTAGTTAGCTCTTTATAGTCTCTATTCCTGAAGAATCTCCCAGTAGGTTTCCACACTCTTTTCTTACCTTTATTAAGCTTCTATGCACAGCTAACTCTTACAACATCTTCAACAGGTTATAGGTTCTCATCAAGTCTGATCGTAGGAATAACATTAGGAAGATTGGCTAGGTCACTTACTAAGATGAATAATTTGGCATAGATAATCCTTTGTATTTTTGTAGTTGCCTAATCCATGCATATTGGCTTATTAAGCTTGCCAAATGACTCGACTCTGAAGTAGTCTAGTATTCCAGGGGTACACCATGGATATATATCCACGTAGGTATATGTTCATGCTTAATTTCATAAATATTCAAACTTGGTTCCCGCATTTGCAATAGGGTGGTTTGTTGAAGATATGCCATGGTCAAGCTTCTAAGATTTGCTTTGCTTTTTCTTCATGCAAGAATTTGAGAAGGAAAAGATCATTTGCATTGACAAGGACTTTTTGCAATCCAATTTCCCTCCGATTGTTGAAGGCCTCCAATGGGGAAGATACAATCCTCGTTTAAGCTCCTTTATTAAGAAGGTTGTAGTTGAGCTTGGAGTTGGTCCCCCACAACTTGCACCCAAGATTTAATGTAGTTAAAGAAAGGAAGAGGTGGTGAAGAGTGGCTGTTAGGAGGGACAGTGCTGGTGAAAGCAATGGAGATGGAAGAAGCAAGCTTTAGCTGCAAGGAGGTGGGGACGATGAAGGTGAACTACTTCTTTACTTTTCACATTACTATAGATTAATTATAATGAATCTACAGTAAACGTGGAGCTCTCAACCCTCACTCTCGCTCACAGTGTGTCACGAACGAAGTTTCACTCGGTGTTTCTTTCGATGTTTCGCTCGGTATGTTGCTAGATGTCAGTGGCTCCGTCGCTCCAGTGGCTCAAGCGCTCTCCCTCAAGTCTCTCCATCGCTCGTTGTTCGAAATTTGATAACCAGTCTAATTTATTGTCCGATGGCAATGTTTGAGTAAGAAAAGGACAAGTGATTAGCTAAATGTCAAGATACTAATCTTGGTTAAGCTGGTAAGTTTAGTTTGAGAGAATTGGGAATTTCTGCAGTAGCATAAAACAAGTAACCAGAACATGCACCCTCAAAAACCAGGCAACTTGCGAGTCAGGTCACATCTATTCAACAAGCAATTGGAATTATTGCTCAATTTACATTTTATAAACATTAAACTTTTATAAAAAGAAGAAATAAAAAACAACACCATCTCTCTGAAAAAAAGAAAAAAGGATGCATACAAAAGCCAAAAAACAAAAGAATCTGAAACCTCTTTCTTAACGTGGCTAGAGAAAATTCCTACTTTCTGCTACCAGTTTTGCGCTTCCCATCAGCAAGAGGAGGATGCATTCCACCCCTCTGCAAGGTAGCTCCAACTCCTTTTGGTGACTTCCTTGACGGTGAAGGGCCTAGCGTCGAGTTCAAGTTCTTGCTGCAAAAGTTGGAAGCTTTTTCAGGAAAATGCTTAAAAGCACTTAATCAGATAGTCATCAGCATGCAAAATCATACCTAAATAATAATCAAAATCGTACCTTAGGTCTGCATGTTTTGCTGCTTTTGAGAATGACATTTTGGTCTTCGACTCAATTCCAGTGGTTAAGCTGGTAAGTTTGGACTGATTAAATTGCCAAAACAGATCAGGTTCAGAAGAGTCGCTGGTGACAGCATCCAGATTATCATCCACATCGTCGGTTGTAGCAAAGTTGAAAGGGTTGCTACCCATGGGCATGATATAGGATTGGTCGAGAAAATTTTTGGCAGAATCGGACAGATGCTTTTGGTATAAGACATTAGGCAAATGGCCATTGTCTGCTTCCCTACATCGTGGAGAGCTTTGAACTCTGTTTACAGCTTCTTGTTTGTTCACCATCACTTTATCCACCCAGTCACCAGATCCCATTTCCCTTTCATCCTCCCCGTAAGTTTGGCTAGGACTAATAACCGGAGGCCACGGAGGAGAATTAGCTAACAGCTCATCAAGATCAAGACTTTGCCTCTTTTGACGCAGCTTAGAGTTTGAATGAACCTGCAGAGAATTCAAAGAAAAACTTCACAGAATCGGAAGGATGATCCAAGATAATTAGGTATTTAAACTTATATGAAGAATTTCTGCAGAGAGAATTGTAATAATCAGAGATATTCTTGCAAGGGAATCTAGAGATGTATTAAAAGTGTTAATGAAGTTCTGCAAATGCTCGATCGCATTAACCAGAAAGCTTCTGGAAAAAGAATCCCGCCAAATGATTAAAGTGAGACAATATTCACCGTCATGTTGCCTACATCACCCATCGGTTGCCTGAAGCCATTGCTGTTATTGAAGTCTCCAAACTGCTGTTTAGGATTCAAAGGTGACGAGTCACTTTCTTTCCTTCTATATCTTTCGTAGTTGCCAGACGCAGAACGTTGAAGGCATTCTGGCTCACCCTCTTGCTTGGCCAATGCTGCCTTAAGGCTTGCAATCTGGAGGTGAAGATAAAGAAAGAAAAAGAATAAAATCAACTTTTAGTCGCGAGGATGTCATATAGAAGGTTACTATTGAGACAAGGGATTATCAAGGGTTAAAGCATAGAGACAGAGGCACTGACTTGTTCTTTGAGTTCTTTAACATCTGCAGTATCTTTATTCACTCGAGCAGCACCAAGTTCAACAGTGGCTACCCGCTCTGCAAATTTGAGTGTACTGATTGTTTCACCAATGGCATCGGGCTCAGGGCTTATGTGAACAAACATCAGTGTCTTGGCTTGCCCTCCTGAAATAGGGACAGCAAACCAATAGGTGATCATTACCCAAAAAAATATAATAAAGAAAATCCGAGATAAAGTGAAAAATATGGACCTCACCAAGTGAGTCTTGTAGTAGCTGCGTAAGTTTGCTGTTTCTGTAAGGGACATGTGGATTCTTTTGTGCAAGAGATGCAATGACATCGCCTAGAGCAGATAGGGACTTGTTAATATGTTGTGCTTCTTTAAGCCTATCTCCTCTCGCTTCAGATTTGTCTACCCTCTCACTACCCGCCAAATCAACCAAATGCATACAGCCACGAAGAATATTTCCGGATGTCATGTCTTTTCCTTGAACATGAACAGTCAAGCAGCTACAATTTCATGAAGATTATAAGTTACTAGAAGGCATTACAATATAATTGTGGAAGAAGGCACACGTAGGAAAATAACCCACCTATGGGAGCGACTGCTTCGATCATTCAATGCTGTAGCACCAACTGCACGATTTCTGTGTCCAAGATTCATCAGTTCAATAACGTCTGATGTTGATGACACTGGAACCAGGTTGGCATCCGGTACGTTGAGACCAGTTTGAGAACTATTGCGGATTTCTAACGTGTTATTGTGTTAAGTATGACTTCCGTATACGCAATTCATATGTCCAAATAAAGTTTCTAATCATTATTTTAGTTATCAATTAAACGTTTAAAACAGAATGAAATCAAGGTCTTTAAAGTTTGCATAACTGTAATTGCATAGTTTTGAAGGATATCTTCTGTTGCTTCCATCATTGACTAGGAGATCCCTGACTTGCTCATTGTAAATCTCGATCATTTGAACTGCAACATTATAGCAGAACGTGTTCTTCCTTTCCTTCGCTAGGAGAAATAAATCACTCAGTGCCCTATAATTTACACCAAGGCTTTTCTCCGTAAGCTCCTTGGGTCCTGTCTGGAAGAATGAGAACCAAGGTTAACAAAAGTTTTGACAAGTTATAATGCAACCAATAGATTTCGTAGCAGAACCGATTATAATATTTGTCGCGTATCTTAAATTCTTACCATAGTGTATGTCTTTCCAGATCCAGTTTGACCGTATGCAAAAATGCAAACATTGTATCCATCCAGAACTGATCGAACCAGGGGCTGCATGTCAGAGAAGACCTCCGCTGCAATTTAATGAATGAAATTTGTAAAAATCTATACAATTGCAATATTGAATTCATGCCAAACCTTACTTTCGAAGAAATTATGGCCTACCTTGTGTTGCAGTTGGACCAAAAACTTTATTGAAGTTAAAGGACTTGTATCCTTTTCCATATCTCGATGGGGTGTTAATAGAAATAGTTCCTTCTTCTATATTTTCCACTGTACTTGGAAAGTTTGATTGTCCGGATAAAAATGGCCGCACTCGACAATAAACCCGAATACTACCTGCTCAAAAGAAGCAAAGTGTTGAAGTTTAAGAAAATCACAGAAATATGTTGCAGAATAAGTTTTTGGCTAGTAGTTGCCTACCCTTCAGTTCCTGCACCTGATTATAAAGCTTGCGATTTTCTTCGAGAACCTTATGGTAACCAGAAGCTGCATGAGCTAGTCCTTGAATGTGCAGTCCTGTGCAGAAAGTAGTGGATGTATTTTTTAATTCCCTTCCCATTTCATACACTCAAAATCCACCGAGAAAATAAAGGAGATGTGCAGAGCGATAAAAATAAATAATTCATATCACAAAAACTTACCAAGATCGTTGAATTCCTCATGAAATTTCATTTGCATAAACTGCATACCATCTTTTGTTGCATGAATTGAATGTTTTAATTCCTGTAAAAGAAGGACAATTGGCATAAACAATCATGTTTCTGATAGAAAAACACGAGAAATAGAGGAAAAGCAACAAACCTGAACATTTTTTTGTTGTTGATCAAAGATTATCTGTTGTTTCAAGGTTTGGTTTTGTAGTTCCTCGTCTTTTTTTGTGCGAGAAGATTCCTTCACTTTATTGTCCATTTCTTCACTCTTCATAAATCAAAAACCGAAGACAATAGTATGTATAAAAATTGAGGTGATTTTATCAGATTTGCAGCTTTTGATATAGAATTATGCTACTCTCAGTTCTGGATTAAGAGCTACCTTTTTATTTATGAATGCAGTTTTGAAGGAAAACTTATAGCCCTGTGAAGTAGTGTTGTTTTTAGGTGTCGCCTTCAGCTACAAATTACAGCATAAACACACAATGATTTTGATGTTGGTGAAGCTCATTCTCTTATGAATAAAAAAGCTAAATTTCAGCATACCATATCATAGTTGCTTGCAATCCGATGTTCAAACTCCTCAACAAGCTTGCTTAGAACCGATTCTACCAACTATTGCAAGCGGAAAAGGGCATAAGGGCAAAGCACGAATAAGATTTGCTGTAACACTTGGTCATACTAAAATATAAGAACTATGGAGTTCCAACGCACTGCAAACATCTTCATTAGGGAGTGGGGATGAACAAATTCTAATGATATTCTGACTTTTTGTTTTAGAAAAAAAAATTATTTTGTCAAATTGCTCAAAAGCTAATTTAGGATAGTAATGGAGCTTGGTACTATACAAAACTCTTAATTACCCTATTTTAATTTTTTGCAATTCATAATGTTAGGAAACATAACGGGTGCATAATCTCTTACCTTTGCAACTTCGTCCGGCTTCTTGTCTACCAACAGAGCTCGAACAAGCATATTCATGGAATCACTGGACTGCGAAGATTATAAAGATTTTAAACTTAGTAATTGTCACTTATATATATGTGGGGCAGAATTTTTTAAAGCACTTTTACCATTTTCTTAGAGTCGAGCTCAGCGCACCGGGCGTCCAATGGTTTCTCATTCATTGATGAGTTCCTTGACAGAGAATTCATGAATGGTTCTGCATTTTTCCTTGCGAATGCTTTTGTGGACATGGTAGGTTTCACGGTTCCCCCAAATTTCCATATTCCATTTCCACCACTGTGCTTCCATTCAGAATAGGATTTGAGTGCCAAAACACTGTTCACAACTCTTGTAGATTTTCCTCCCTGAAATTTTTCGAGGAGAGAGGACAAAAAAACATACAATAGAGTTCAGACTGATAACTTCTCCGCTACAAATGTATCCAAATTCCAAGCAAAATCTGGGATAAGAGTTCAAAAGGCAAAATTTTGTTTAGAGTAATTGCAAGACATACTTGTTCAAGATCAGAAGCTTCGAAAGTAGGAATTCCCATCTCCTGAACAGCCACAAGGAAATTCCGTACGTTCTCAAAGTACTGAAATGCTGACAATGCTGCTCCATCCGGGATAAGTGCCGCATCACACGGACTTTCAACCACCTGAAGCCAATTAATCTCTTTAAATACCCTCTACATGTAAAGGTTCTAAATTTTGTGGTCCGCGACTACAATTGCAGACTCAGTTGCGATTTCCAGGGTTGTTGAGATACTAGTGTGCGTATATATATATTCACCTTGGGGACAGCTCCGGGTTGAACCTTGTTAAGAGCATTGCATAGGATAATCCCACTTCTCAATCCAAGCCTGAACTCGTCCTCGGAAGGCTCGGCTGGCAAATCTTTAGCAGCCACTACTCCGACCATCTTTCTCAACCACCCGGCTGCTTCGTATCTCCTCGACGCTACAATTAAGTTTAAGCACAAGATCAATAATTCTTAAATGAAATTCATGACTCAGAATCAGGATCAAGAAACGAAAGCAAAAAAACAGAGCACCAGCTTCTTCAGCTTTTCTAGATTCCAAATCTAGATCTCCGTGCGTAATAATGATGCCGCCGTGCTGTTGCAGCACATCCTCCAGCACTGCCGCCACCGAAAACGACAATGCTCCCTCCTCCACCCCCGCCATTCACCCCCGACAAAACGACAATGGTGGAGATGAGAAAGAAGCTAAAGATAGAAAGAAAGAGTGACGATATTTTGTGTAGTATGTGTTGGTGGTGATTGATCTTCTTAATTCATTACACCTTCACGGCCTCCATTTTCCTTTCACTTTTCTCTTTTTAAGCAAGTCTCTCTGCTTTATACTCGTTTCTACGCACATATGATACAACTCTCTCTCACTCTCTCTCTCGCACACACAAATACCTACTTCTCCTAACCTCCCTCCGAACCTCCCGCGTCCAAGTCCATCAACTGCTTTCCTTTCTGTAGAAGCTACCCGCGGAGCGTGCGTCCCACAGTCATGTGGGTCCCTTGTGTTTCAGGATGGAGAGTGGTTTCGCGGACGCTCTCGGCGATCACTTGCTGCTGGATTGACGTTTACCTGGGTCAGAGTGGGACTTAGTGCCTCCTTTTTGGATCTTACACTTGGGTCAAGTTCATTCTTTGTACTTTGATTTGATTTCTCTTTCAACTTTTTAATCTCAACAGATTAATGAGGTCTAATCTTGACATTGATTGGATCCCAAGTGTCTTAACTCTTACGGTGATGAAGTAAGAATGAAAATTTAAGCAATTATGGCACGTTTACATTCGAAATTAGCGTCATTGTTGTTAAAACAAAGACACATTTGTACTGAATTCATTGAAGATTCAAGTGATATCCTTCATTTTTCTAACAAAGATCAATTGCTATAAATTTTTACATATTAATGACATGCAAGTTAAGCATTCCTACCTAATTAAGTTTATCCTCAAAACGTAATTAGACCTTTTGATTTCTCAAAGTGAATATGCTTCCTAAGATAGTGATACGGATTCATGAGCATTGCTACTAGAATGAGAATTACAAATGAATTGGACATGGAAACAAAATTAAGCACATTCCAAAGATAGGGTAAAAGGTAAAGCAATTATGATACTATCAATTGATTGCCAAATTGTGTTATCTTAATCAGTTAAGCTTATCCTTGGACCTTAGTTCATTTTCATTATTATTAATTAATTGCCTTGTGTAATTCCTTTTTATGATAATCTTTTTACGCCAATAATATCATGTAGTTTTAATACTAATTTTTCACATGACAACGATCATTCTTATAACAATAATTATAAAAAAAAACTATTGAAAAGAATGTTTTAAAAGTAACAAAAGCCCCAACAAGACTATCTTTGTGACCAAGTTTATCCTAGAAATAGCTAATGAAACTTGGAATTCGATGTGCCAAAATCGTTAAGTTTAAAAGCCAAGAAATCACATAGAACCGTTGCAATCTTTAAGCCGTGTCTAGTGCAGGTGTAGCCAAGTGTGTTAGGCCAAGTGTATCAATCAGAAAACGGTTACCTACCCAGGGTACAAAAGCAAGTCAAATATGTTATCAGTTTTAACTGCACCATTACATTACCAATATCATCTTCGGGCCTAAGCAATATAAATGCTTATTATTATAAGCCTTCCCCTATATTAACATCTACCATCACTTTTTTTATATTTTCTATAATCAAAATTGACACCTAACATGGTTTAATATACTTTTTAGAATATTAAACATAAAATAATTTAGCAGTTAACCAAATCTCAAAGAGGATTTTTTTTTAAAAAACTTTATTTTGATATACTTCTTATATATATTATCACAATTTTTTAATTATTTTAGTAAAGAGTACGTACGTGAAATGAATCACAGTGAGCGAAGAGGTTTCAACGTTAAAAAAATTCAAATCTCAGGTTGGGAACAAAACCGGCTAGGTTCGGATTTGCTGGGAGGCCCACGTGGAGCGGCTTTTACGGGACCACTCACCCGGCCCTTGTGGCAACAGTTAATTATTTAATTTCCACTCAGAGCTATAATCGTCTTTGTACGATTTGGTTGAATCTTAGACTATAGGCAACAGAAAAAATTTAAAAAAAGGAAAAGGTTTGTTGGCAAAAAGGGAGGTAGTAGGAAGAGCAACATGCCTGAGGTCGGAGTCAGATGTTTTGATTAATGAGAGCCTGCAAGTTAAATGACAATAACATAAAAAATGAAGATAGAATCTGACACCCTTTATGCTTTCAGCTGCCAGATTGAGGGATCCAAGGCAGAGAACAGAGACTGCCCTTGCCTAGTAGTTTGCAACTCTCACATCTAAGTTCATAGATTGTCTCGTGATTAGTCCAGTCTACAGTGGTTTTATGAAAGAATAGATTAAATCTCTTTACACTGCAGAAATTAGTGGAATTATAAGCTTTTACACTTTGCTGATGTACAGAGAAAAAGAACAGAACAAGACTCTCTATCCGTCCTCAAGTGGCAAAGTGGAATAAAATAAAATAAAAGCATTCCTCATCATTGCAATTATTACTCATGGCTGGGCAGAATGTCAAAAGGTTCTCTCTTGGGTCTGAGGGAAAAAGAATATCTATAGCAGTCCCAGTTGGAAAGCAAAGCCATGAACCACCGGCAAACGCCCACTAAGGGTGGAATTGAGAGTGCCACGGGAATTCTTATATGAAAAAAAGGTTAATACTTTACATACAAGAAATTAGGCTAAACAGACCCACGGGAGATGCCAGTAGGTAATCTTATGCTAAGTGCTTCTGGTTACAACAAATTGGGTTAATCTTAATTATGGACATTATAATGAGAGGAATAAAGATGTAAAGAAAAGAAGAGTAGCATCATAACCTTCCTCCAGAAATCATTTTCAAGCATTAATGGCCCTATAGCTAGCTATATGCTCTTTAAATAATAGGTCATATGAGTACGTGGCAGGAGGGGAGGGTATATAACTATATACATAAATTTCCCTTTGCTCCCTTCCCTTGTCCTTTTATAAGATTTGTGTAAATTGCAAAATATCAAGTTTTGAACGTGGATTGGTTTTATGTCTTATTCAGGTTACTTATATTGCTGAATTTCAGGCTATTCCACAAAGTTTCGTTCACAATATCTCCCATGCTTAACGTACTTCTTTTGTTTTTTCGAGCAAGCCTCTTGACTACAAGTACTAACGACCCCAAATTTAGTGCTCCTTCCGACGCTGTCAAAGGACTTTTAAAAAGTGGCCAACAGACAGTTATTCAGTTGGTTCTTCTTAGTATGCCCTTTCGACCTAATGAGTTGTCGAATTATGAGCACTTGTCTGCTTTATCAGGACAATTATAAGGGCATTAAAGGTAAGGGAGGGAATATCTTTCGAAGTTGCAGAGTTCAACTCTTTCGTGTCACACAAGTATTAGGCACCGACACGTCGGTTGAACTATCCAAAGACATTAATTAGGAAAGAAAAATCTGCATAAGAATAAATAGACACGACACAAAACGACCTTTGTAAAAGTAAGCACAGAGACAGAAACGCAAAATTCTTTTATTTTTATTTTTAATCAAAAGTTGATTCTTATCCACAAGAAAATGGGAATTTCTGGCTTGGGAACCTGTTAATGATTAGACAATTGGATAAATGATTTGAGTTATCCTCTTAATCCCTTTTTCAGACGGTCATGGGAGGAAACAACTACAGGTCCCTTTGATTCAGACAACGTAACTGAAAAACTGCTTTAGGACTTTGTCGTTGCTTCTCCCAAGAATCAGCAATTTTGTCGACAAGTGAAAGGAACAAAAGCCATCATGTGTGGATTTGGTCTTGCACAATAAAGGTCCATCACTACTGAACTAAACGTTTATTACCCCAAAATTGGAGCTCAAAATCCATTTTAATTGTGGATTTTATAGCCTCTAATGGTAAACATATTCGTGGGGCTGTGTTGAAAGTCTGTGGTTTTCTGGTCTTCCACTAGATGAAGCTTGAATGAAAGCATAAGCATACAATAGTAGGCTCACAGGTGCATGGTTATGGGTATCGGTTGGTACAAAATAGTACGTCCGAAGAATGGCACCCAAAACATAAGTACTCAGGGGCGGAACTAGCGTAGGACAAGCCCCCACGTCAGCCCCGGCTCTCGCCGTCCACTGTTAAAGTCGAATTTAAGAAGAAAGTCACGATCGCGACTTTGGGGAAATTTCACGAAAGTATCAAAATCGCGACTTTCCTATAATTTCCCCAAAGTTGTCGCGATCGCGACTTTCCTCTTTTCTCTTTTATCTTTTCTCTACCTATTTTGGTAAAAAGGAGATAACTTTCACTACAAATATCGGATTAAGGTCATTCAAAGATCGTTTTGAAGAGGACTTTTAGACCTACAACTTTCATGAAGACTTCAAAAATAAATTTTACCTCTATAAAGGTTAAAATTTCCAATAAATTGTTATTGTTATTATTATTATTATTATTATTATTAAATTCCTTATATTGAATTAATGTTGAATTTGTCGGAAGCCTTCGCCGTCAGTTTATCACTGTCCAATCAGCCCCGGCTTCAGAAAATTCCTGGCTCCGCCACTGTAAGTACTGTAGGAGTTCCAAATACCGATGGGTACTTAAAATATTGAAATTTATCAGAATTGAATTGTAATTTTAAAATTTTTATGAACTAAATTAAAAAATACACACACACACACAGATATATATATATATATATATATAAAGCTAAAGTCACTCCATCAATAGCGGACGTTTTCACTATTCTTTTCTTTTCTTTTCTTTTTCTCCTTACATCCTTTATAGTTTATACTCCTTTAATTATTATTATCAATTTATCTTTTTAAAAAAATTTCAATATGCAATTTTTTATAGCAATAAAGAAAAAGAAAAAATATTGTTGGTTTGTTTAAGGTCAAGCTTAAAAGAGTATGGCTTTTATGAATTTCTCTTCAAATATCATATTTATATTTAAATTATTTTAGGAATACTAAAAAAAGAATAAGAAATTAGTACTTTGCTCGTTCTCTCAATCATATTAATATAAAGTTTTTTGTACTTGAGATTTTTGATGGAAAATAATATATATAGAAAAATAAATTTTCATATTTAATAACAGTCTAATAACATAATTGTATATACAATTATATATATTATATAAGGCAAATTATTTTTTATTAATTTTGAATATTATATGAAAAACTAATATTTTTGTGTATGTGTGTGTGAATTGAAATTTTTTATTGTATTGATTACTATAAGATATATTTGTATGAGAATGTTACTTTATAAAAATTTTAAGTTGTCATAACAGCTTTATAATAAATTTTAAATTGTAAATAATGTGTTTAGAGGATGGACTACTGAATTTTTTTTAATCAAAATGCTTGCGTTCATTCATTGCAAAAATAAAGAAAGATCTGTTTCTTTAATTTATTTCAAAATTGTACAAAGCAAAGGTTTAATAACAAAATTTTAGATAATAATTACTAATAATAATTTAAATTCACTATTGTTAAGGATATATTATTTAACTATAACTCATAAGAGTTTTAAAATTGCAATTGTTAGTTTTATAAACATTAACGGGTTTTAATAATAGAAAGATATTCTCTTTAGAATTATAATGAAGTTTCACATTTTTATTTTTCCTCTTCTTTTAATTTCATTTATATTTAATGTATATGTTAAATTCTATATATACAATATAAAAATAATTGTAAATGTTTTTGTTTCAGGTTTTGCTTCCAGTTGGTTGTTTCTTCGTTACAAACTCTTGTTGTAAATTGTAGTACTTTGAGAGTTATACATATTTATTATTCTTTTTATTTGAAGTTTTGATGTAATATTATTTATTATATAATAAAATTGTAATATTTTAAGTATTTTGTATTTTCTTTTATTTTATATTTGTATTATATTTTTTCATATTAATTGTAGTTATCATTTATATGTCAAATATGTGAAGGGCAATATTAATATAAATTAAAATTGTTATTATTTCAATTTTATTTTTATGATTTTCAGAGACAAGACTGATGCAAAATTGTAAATTATACAGTTTAATATGTTGATGAATTATTTTGCATTTAAAAAAAATTAAGGACTATTTTATTAATTTAAAAAATTATCAAAAAAAGAACTGACTAATACTGGTGCAATACAACCAAAACTAAATTCGATACCAATATTGATATAATATTTGTAACATTGGTTAGACGGAGAAAATTCTATTCGTCCACGTTTAAACCAAAGGAATGGATGTTCTGCCAAAATTTATCTCGGACCTCCCATAATAACATACTCAATCTAGTGGAGCTGTCGATTAGAGTTTCTTACAGGATAGGAATGTAGAATATCCATTAAGGTTGGATATGAAAGTGCATTTCTATGGTTAAAATACATGTCGGCAACCGAGAAGAAAGATTAATGACAAGAATGAAAATAAAAAACCAACAATAAAGCTCAATACCATATACCCGTCTCTTCGGCTTTTACCTCTCTTTTTCTTGTCAAAAAATTTCAGGAGTGCATAGACTTTGTGTTCAGTCATTTAATTTTGCGCTGAACCAAAGTCGGTGCCAGAATAAACATGGTTCAGTGAGTCCTGACATTTAGTAGTCTCAGGAAAAAGAGTTACCGAATTTAGCAAATGTACTTTCATTTATCATCATGATCAATTTTCAGTATAACATAATCGTTCTACTTTCCTGTTTTACTGAATTTTGGGATGTGAAAGCCTCAATTTCTCGAAGATGTTGATAATGTAGTAGAACAACTACCTAGATAAATAATTCAGAACACATACCACATAACCATCATCATCAAGACATGTAAGGCTACCCTTATACTCTTGTGTGTCATAGGTAACGGTAATGCAAGTTGGTCTACCCAAGCTATTACCACGAGCAAAAATCATAACGTGTGAAGCTGTGGATCAGGGGGTACGTAGTAACAAGAAATCTGTGAATCATCTCAAAGATGGTGAATGTAATAACGGCTGCAGGAGTAGTCCTGATAAGATTGATTGCACAAAATAAACTATCACACTGGGCAAACACTAGGAAATAATTTTTTAAATCACGTCGCATCCAAAATATCACAGAAAAACTATTATCATTAAACAAAAAGATACATTGAAATTTTAGTTAACATAAAAGGTGACTACTGTAAAATTATATGAAGTCTCGGTTCTCAACTCATATCAACTCAACAACACAAGCCGCAAGCATTGTTCTCAGTTTAGTAGCATAAGCAACACGCATTTTTATTCCTTTATTGTTAAGGTTGTTATTTTTTGTCTTCGTCATACATATTGCGTATCATTTGTAATGATGAGCTGTACAAAGTTTTTATTTTATTTTATAGCACACCATATACGTAAAACCATGTATATATTAAAACTTCTGTACACGTTGAATGATATGAGAAATTCTCTCATTCATTCTGTATTTCCTTCTTGCTTCTGAACCCTTTACTACATTACTTCTTATTCATATTCTATTAATGGTATCAGAGTAGGATTCTTGAATCTGCAAATTTTACCTACCCCTGTTTTGAAACTCAGTCACTTGTTTTTTTTATTTTCGTCGTGGCCAATGTTGATGAAGTTGTTGACCCCACAAACAGACCCACAATCATGCCTCAAAATGTCGATGATCCTTTATTCTTATAAGGATCCGATAACCCAGGAATGGCCCTTGTAACCGTGTTGCTCAATGACAATAATTTTCTCACATGGAACAGATCCATGAAGAGAGCTCTAGCAGAAAAGAACAAGCTGGGATTTATTAATGGAACTATAATAAAATCGACAGATGAAGCTGCTTGATCGAAATGGAGGAGGGTGGATGAAATGGTTAGCTCGTGGATAATCAGTTCCATGCAGAAGGACATAACAGAAACCTTCATTTACTCCACTTCTGCTAGACAACTTTGGCAAGAACTAGAAGAACAATTTGGTGAGAGTAATGGCCCTCAGATTTACCAGATTCAAAGACAGATTTCTTCTATGGAGCAAGGTAATTCCTTTGTTGTCATGTATTACAGTAAAATGAAGAAACTATGGGAAGAACTAAATGTGTTACAATCTATTCCGCAATGTTCTTGTGGTGCTATGAGAGAATGCACTTGCGATACTACTGGAGATTTTCTGGATATTATATCTTAGACAAAGCTTATGCAATTTCCCATGGGTTTAAACGAAAGTTATGATAATGTTAGGAACCAAATCCTAGTTCTGGAACCAATGCCTTCAGTTAATAAAGCCTATTCAATGATTTTGTGGGTAGAAAAACAGAAGAATGTGCAAACAAATTTTTTAGAAAATGCTGAAATGAATGCTATTATGGTAAAAGGAATGAGATCAAGAACTGATGGCAATAAAACTAATTCATATAAGAAAAAAGAGTTACAGAAGAAAGATGATAGGAGCTGTGATTATTGCAAGGGAGGAGGACATACCAAGGATACTTGTTTTAAACTGCATGGATACCCAGATTGGTATAAACAACTAAAAAAGGACAAAGCTGCAAAAGGGCAAGTCAACATGGTTAACAATCTTCTTGAAGATAACCACAGTGATGATGCGAAAGAATCAGTGATGAAGTGGTCACCTACAATCACAGAAATGCTTCAACAAGAAATTGCCAAGTTTTTGAAGGGAAAGTAGGTGGCAGTACCAGAACAAGTGAACTTTGTAAAGTAAATCACGCGTTAATATAGAAATTACGTAGAATATATGATATACACAAGAAGGGGGATTGAATTGTGTATTCTTTTTGCAAATACAAAATCTTTGATTTTTCTGATAAGAACTTCTCTAACTTGTTAAAAGAATATCACAAACGTTATACGAAAATT
>JAOQMS010000004.1:6774561-6787122 GCA_027563885.1 Erythroxylum longipes | reverse complement strand
ATATGATGCCATGTGGAGTACTGTAGTGAGTGCACGTAGCGCTCCCTTATCGTAGGATATGTGTCGGAATGACCTACAGGCATCCCGGTGCGTACCCTAGGGTAATGGGGTGTTACAATTACTCATGTCCTTAAGATCATGTTTGCATTAAAATAACTAATTTATTCCTTCAACAAATCATAATTTCCAGATTTGAACTCAACAACATCAAAACAGTCTATTCTTTAGATTATGACTTCAATTAACTACATAAACTTATCAAGCTCTTAACCAATTAATCAAGCAACAATCTAGGCTCATTACTAGCCTTAATCAAGTCCAAATATACCAATTTAGAGTGAAATTTCTCAGCTAGTTCAACATGTATACAAGGCTGAAATTAAAATTCCAGAATTTGTGATCAACATCACTAATGTGTGTAACTTTTCTACCTTCAATATTTCATGAATTTTACAAGCTTAATGACATCACTAATGCTAGAAAATTTCTAGATTTCATGTCCTTTAAGGTTACTTCATTTTAGGATAATTTAACTTCCATATTGGTTACACTAAGGCTTACAAAATTTTGCTCACTTATGTCATTAACATTCATTTTTTTTACAAACACACCTACAACTCCAATTTTCCAGATTTGAGAACACCTTAATAACACCTATCTTTAGCATGAATTCCTCATTAATTATACTTCAAATATCAACTTAAATCATCCATATATCAGTCCATAAATTACTATTTTTGTATATGCAAAAAAATAGAAAAGTACCTATTCATTCTCCATTTTCCAGCACATCTTCAACATCAACATCATATACAATCAATCCCAATTTAATCATCATAATCTTTCTATTATAACATGCCGTAAAGAAAAACACTTTACTTATTTAGCTTCCAATTTTGGTTCAACTCATCAAGTCTACCTAGCCCTCCATGCATGCAAAATCATCTCAAATTCAAGGTGGAAATTGGATGGTTTTTGGCTATGATAAAAGACAACAATAATCTGGTTCTTTAGCTATCTTACAAAGGGTAAAAACATGTATTTGGTGTGGTAATTTAGCATAGCTTCAAGAAAAACATAGGGATGAGAGATAGAAGCAAGTTTCAGTTGTAAGAGATGAAAAGAGAAGAAGAATGACAAGGTTCAAAATACACCTGCAGAAACATTACTCCTTAGATGCCAGATGTCACCATATTACATTAACATATGTCCCTAAGCATGTAAGCCACTTATCCCCTCCATAAGCTACCAAATGTCACCTAATTACTAGTCCATTTGTCCCTCAATCATTGTTACCATTTGTCAATTAATTATCCATGCCAAATGTCACTTATTTATCTATGCCATTTGTCACTTATTTCATAGGCTTAGTCATCCTAACTTTGCATGAGTCAATTTGTCTTGGCACTTGGCCTTTTTTTAGTCTAAATATACATTTTAATTCATCAATTTTCTAGTGGTAGCAATTATTTCCAAATTTAGTACTTGTAACCAATCAAACCAAAATTCAAGACACAAACAATACACATTCACATCATGATCATTTTAAACCTTTCCTACCCCGGAATTTGTTAATTGAGTGCATATACTATCTTTGCATAGTGCATATACTATCTTTGCAAAGTGTACGAAATCATAATTCATGTGTTTATGCTAATGATATGCATGTAAATGAAATACATTTCATGAATGCTAAAATGATTTGACTCATATGTAATAATCTAAGGCTCTAACCCTTAGTATAGATGAAATACATTTCATGAATGCTAAAATGATTTGACTTATATGTAATAATCTAAGGCTCTAACCCTTAGTATACAAAACGGGCTATTACATAGGCAATATTTGAATATAAGGCCAAAGATGATTGACATAATTAAGTTGTTCTAAGTTAGATTGAAAAGAATTGACTTTGACAATAAAATCCAAAGGGATGAAAATTTACAAAGTTTATTATACAATCGTTTAGATTGTTGCTTTACTTATTCATAAAGTAATGTGATTGAATCATGAGTGTGTTTGGATAGACCATAAATCAAGATGGCTCGGAATGGTTAACTGAAGACTCATCAAGATAGTTGTTGATTCAAAAGGTGATGATTTGCGGACGCATAATAAGAATATGAAGTTATAGGCTAAAGAAGTTGAAACCTAACCTTAGAAAGTGGGAACAATTTTCCAAGATATGAGAAAGTGGATTGGTGATGTAATAAAGTAGTGGACATCTTTAAAAATGATGTTCTCTATGATTTTGGTGGATTTTATGGCTAAAAGGACATAACTTCCCATTAGAATTAGTTTTTTAAAGATTAACTCCTCACTAATTTAGTAAACTAATGGTGAAATTGGGTAGTTTAGTATACTTGATCTCTAAATTCCTGAGAACTTATATAAAGATATAGATATACTATGTTGTTTATTTTAGTAGACATTGCATTTAATCATTTAGTGCAAGATTGTTTAAGAGTTTTGTGAAAGTTCTTTATTGAAAGCTTCAAGTAAAAGTTCTTGAGTATTCTCTATAAATTTCTCTGAGGAGAAAGTATCTCAAGTTCCTTTGTATTGCTTATTATGAGAATAGTTCAATAGAAATTTAATTTTATTGTATGTGTCTTTAGTTTATTTCTTTCAATTGAATTATGTTAAAATACTATATGTTGAGAGTGAAAAAAACATTGTTTTAGATGCTATACAAATAGTAGTGCTAGTATCTATATAGGCATTGACTTTTTTATTTTGAATAATCACTTGAATAAATTTTGTATTCGGATTCAGTCGTTGATTCTGAATTTTGGTTTCATATTGGTATAATGAAGAGATTGTAGAGTTTGTTTCATAATCTAATTCAATAGGTTCTAAATTGTTGTTCCTTGGATGTAGAAGGGCAGTGTGGACAATTATGAGTTGGATATTGACAGAATTGTTGACAAATTGCAATTTTCCAATCTTCTGATAGTGTGGTGAATCCTCCAGGAAATGTTGTCCTATTTGTCCATTTATGTTAAAATTTTTCCTAATGAATAACTGTACAATCTGCAATCAATTACTAACATAATTTATTTGTTTAGAAAATTTAGTCACTAAATATAGATTAGAAAAGACTATTATGAAAGAAGATATAACTATTTGTATTTTCCTATGAATTCTTTATAAATTTCATTAGTTACTACTTGAAAAGCTTTCATAGGTTCAATAGCATTAAGAAATTTAGTAGTATTTTTTATTCATAATTCTTTATCTAATAAAAAATTTAATATTGTAACTGTAGTTTCATAGGTTATAAAATTCCATAAAGTACTTATATTAGTTATTCCTTTAAAGTCTATACGGTATGGAAGCAATAATAATAATATTATTATTGAAAAATTGAACAAGAAGAATTAAATCGCTTTGGATACTACCGAAAAGATAGTAAGATGCAAAAATTTTCTACAGCATACACGCCAAAGCATGTAACATTAGGATCATTTCCTATTTAAGTGCTTTTGTAGGTACTGAATTTATTTTATCTATTTGGACAAGTTTTCCCAATATTTTCATCCTTATATTTTCTTATGGTTTTTCTAAGGTTTGTTTATAATATGGTCTGAGAGAGGGGTTTTTGAATTTAGCTAATGCTTTTTCTTCTTCAAATCTATTGGTATAACTCTAGTGAATTATTGAAGGTTTTCCAGTGATATGGATAGCTGCTTTGTGTCATTCATCATATAGTCCAGCTGTGGATCCATTGAAAATGAAATATACTTTGGATCCTAACATGTCTTATTGTTTTTGACGTAAAGGAGTGGTTATTTTTGGTTGTGGACTTTATGTAATATTGGAGGAGATAAAAGTTGTTTGCAATATTTGTTGAGGTGTAACTGGTTGGATATTTGGTTGCAAAGTAGGTGGCGTAGGTCTTGTAATTCTGCTTCCTTTTTAGTGAGTGAATCCTTTAGGTTAAGGATAGTTATTTCCATTCTCTAGTTAATGTATCTGCCAGACTATAAGATTTTATGCAAATAGAACTTTAAAGGAAAAATGTGAAGGACCACTTTAATGTTATAATGGTTGGTTACCACCACCAATTTAAATTAATGAAGATGGTAAGAAGAATGTTAAAAATCAGAATGACTCAGGGAAAGGTAAAGAGAAGGGAAGAAAATCTTCTCAATATAAGTAAAAGAATTAATCAAATGGGATATTACTTTGATCATTTATAAGGGTCCATTCTTGTGAATTCCAAAAAGAGAAGGCATGTGAAAAGAAAATAAATGCCTTGATTGTAAAGGACCAAGGAAAGGAAGGCAAGTTAATGAAAGAAGCCTACCTCAATTAGTCTTTGCTGGGCACAATAAGCCTTTGTAAGGAGCATCCAAGTAAAAGCAACCCTTATGAAAGGGAAAATGATTTATGCGAGATGTGTCTATGAAAATGAAAATATGATTATGTCTTGAAAATTCTTGTAAAAAGTTTTCGAAAGAATTTCTTATAAAATAGTACCTATAAAATATTTCAACGAGGGCTTCAAATTCTTTTAATGGAATGGTTTATTAGACCCCTAAATCTAAATGTTATCGTGTAAGTGTTGATGAGTCTTGTGTAATGCTTAACATGTTAATTTATATGAAAATGACAAGTTGATGAGAGAATAAAGAGAAGACCTATGAGTAGGCAAGACAATTGTGCAATATCGATGAAATCTTGAGAGTATACAAGAGTTGACATGTGTAAGTATGTATTAAATGCAAACACGAAAATGATCATTATAACTAATTCATGCTAAGTGAAGACATTTGAATTTGATAACAAAACTTGAAGGAATAAAAATTTACGAGGTTTATTGTGCTTAACTTAGTCATAAAACAGTAATTAACCTATGAGTGTGTTGGATAGACCAAATAATTTGAGATGGCTAACAGAAGGCACATCAAGGCACATATTGCTTCAAGAGATGATGATGTACTATAACATGATAAGAATATAAAGTAGTAGGTTAAAGAAGTGGGAGCACTATCTTATAAAGTGAGAATACTTCTATTACGTATAAGAAAATAGATCAGTGATGTGACAAAATAGTGGACATATTCCAATATCATATTCTCCATTTTCTTATGAAGTTAGTAGCTAAAGGGACATAACTTCTTACTATTTATATGAAGTTAGTGGTTATAGGGACATAACATCTTACTATATATGTACTTAGTGGCTAAAGGGATATAGCTTCTTAATATTTATATGGAGTTAATGGAATAAGTAGTAACTCCCTACAAGTTTAATAGGTAGTTTATCTTATTTGGTACATAATTTATTATAAACCTATATAAAGACATCTTATATTATCCATTTTTAGTATAGATTACATTCAATCATTTACATATAGAGAAATTGAGAGATTTATGAAAGTTCTTTATTAAAAGCTCAAAATACAAGTTCTTGGTCTCTAAATGAGACACGAGAAAGAGAGTAAATTATGTGCATTTGTTTTTTTACCCCATTTGTTAAATAATGAATGAATTGTATATTATAAATGAATTATGACAAATTGATATATGGTAATCATAAAAGATTATAATAACAATTAAAAAAGTAAAAAAAGAAAAAGAAAAATTATTTATAGTGGTCTAGTCAAATAGTTTTGGCTTACATCTTTTTCATAAGTTTCATTAGAATATTCACCATCTTCTTCCTTCTATAAGTGAAGAGTTAACCTCTATATAACTTCTTATTTTCCTCGAGTGAAGAGTAATCATTTATAAATTTTATTCAAGGTTAAGAATAATTCTCAAAAAGTGCATTGTTTCCTTATTGATAGCCATTATACAACTTAAAAACTCTTTTTCTTGCTTACACCAATGAATAAAAACTTAATATGTGTTGTCTACTATACATATGCACTCTTTATCCTTTTAAGACTCTTACTAACTCTCTAGTATATCCAACCTTACTTCCATAACTAAGAATGGAGAAAGAGACTAAGCTCAACTCATCTTAAAATTAGCAAGCTCAACCCTAGTTAACTATATTTTAAACCAAGATTGAGCTTTTTTTTTAAAATTTTTTTTAAAGGTTTGGACTCAAGCATATGCTTCATAGCTTTTTCCTAATCCAAGGTCCAAACCTCATCCAAATACAAAATAATATCATTTTGTTTATATAACAAAAAATGTCATTTTGTTAATGAATATTTCATCATGTCACCCTCCCTAACTTGATTTATCTCTTAGTCTCTCTCCTTTGTGCCCTAGCCACCTACTCTCAATTCTCATTGCATCTCCCTCCCTTTTATTTATTGCTCTTTGTTTGTCTAGGTTCATTGTATTTGGTTTCGTTAAATGATATATAATTTATTTTGATGATTTGAGTCATATCCTCCAATTTTGGGTTTAATGTTTATGAAAGATTAACTTGTTGAAAATCTTGGCGATTTTAGGTTGAGTACATGAATCAATATTATTTTCTCTATGATTTAAGGATATTGCACTTATTTCATGTTTTGTTTCTTAGGCTATATTGATAACTTTGGTTTTATTCTATCTAAGTCCTTAGTTATGTGTAGGCAGTATTGATTCTAATCTTTTGTTAGTAAAACTCTCTTACTATATCTTTTATATCTTTGTGCTCAACACAATTACGTAATCTTATATGTATTTGCTTATATTTGGTATCACGATTTTGTGGGTCCCTCACCCTTTTCTTTATTGCTCTTTGTTTATCTATGTTCATTGTATTTTTTTTTGTTACAAGATATATTTTTTCATTGATATTGATAGTTAGGGTCATGTTCACCTTTATGTTTGTAGTTTTGGTTTGATGTTTATGAATGTCACTGCTCGGAACAACATCGGACGTATGAAAATCGCCGCATACTCGGGATAAGGATACTTACGGTACCCTTAACTTGATTATGTAAGGCTAACTAAGTATCTTTAAAAATGTTTGGACAACATAACAACTGTATTTTGAACATCCCAAAACTAAATTAAAACACCTGAAAATCATTTTTAAATGCACTTTTATATTCAGATTAAAACTCTATCGCAACTACAAGAATTTTAAGTCCACTCAAGAGCAATCTCAACGACAATATAAAAGGTTAATATATAAGGTCATTTAAAAACTATAAGATAGTCAATAGTTAATTTACAAAATTATATAGTATATCAACATAATCATGAGCCACTATACAACAAAAGTACAAAGCAGAGGCTATCCACATGCGGTAATGCCCTGAAAATGTCAAAAGACTGCACGAACCACTCAGAGTTTCAAGCTCACTAAATTAACCTACATGGTTGGGAAGTAGAGGGGGTGAGTACACTATGTACTCAGTGAGTAGGAAGAAACATATATCGTAAACGAAACCCGATACACATCGAGACGGGTTAAATAACCTAAGGATTGTTTTATACATCTAACATGCATATAACCGCCTATGAAGTGAACATACATGACATAGAAACACATAGGCCTAGTCTATGACTTATCTCATACTGGTTAGAAAACACATAAGCCTAGCCTATTAATCACTCATTCAGTGAAGATGGGTTCTAGTTCTAGTACACAAGAGTAGAAAAGCATTACATGTAAAATCAAATCTCATCAGGAAGCCCAATCTTAGAATAGGCCAAAGTAGTTATGTGTGTTGCCACTAGTCGGCCAAACTAGTGTGCACACCCAATAATTTCTGGTGTTGGCTCGACTTTCATCTCTGGTGAGTCCAGACTATGGTCGACAAGAGTGTCATGACCTTAGGTGATGACCTCGTCGGTAACCAGACCTCTAGGTGTGCAATCATCTACAAGTCCTGTAGAAAGGTGTCATTACGAGGACTCGACTTTTATGTACCAACGTTAAAGGGTACAAGGTCGCTAAATCTATTGTGCCTAGCATATGAATGGCCAATCATTACCTCACCAATCCTAAAAAAAATCATATACAAATATTTAATACTAAAATCAAGGTACCATGCATTTATTTATCGGTCTAACTGATAAAATGGAACTTTGCCATAGCTCTAAGCCAAAAGAGAACACATACATGCAGCATGCATGACTTGGTTATGCATATGTAAGTTCCAAAATGTTATTTAATGTAGGAAAAGTCATCTTTTTCACTCCAAGTACAAAGTTGTTCAAAACAATGTCGTTTATTAAATATAGAAATATACTAGCATCTATTTGAGATTTAATTCTACTATACATTACCTAGGTTCAAAATTCCAATACAAGTCATTATGTATATCTTGGGTTGTCCTAGTCCCATTTGAGAGATATGTTTTCCCCAACTCACCTCAAAAGAAGGTGTACACTCCCTTGACTTCAAAAATCCTTAATACGAGCTCCTTGATCCACAACTCTTGAGCCTTTATACATACAATATGCAATGTATTCACTACTCAAACATGTATCTCATATTTATACACCATCATATAAGTGTATAAAACATACTATCACTATTTTTAAGCTATAGGATTCGGCCATTAAGCTTCTCACATGATTACTTCCCTTATTATTCGCAGACGCTTTCTCTTGCATTTTTCAAGGCATTTAATGCCTTTGATCAAATACTGACACATTTCAAAGCATAATTAAGTACATTTTTATTTAAGAACATTACGTCACTACTTATCAATTTATGAAAAAAATTCAAGTTTACTCTAAATCAACATGAAAACCTTTTTCCAATGCACATCATTACAATCCTTAAATCCTAAGCCAAGTTCATTTAGGCATTTTATCAAACACCTAATGTGCATGAATTTCAAGTCATATTTTCAAGACTTTATGATAGTAATTCATGCTCCTATCTTGTTATATAACAAGCACTTCCAAACAACAACACATTTCACCACTCCATTAAATCCAATTCCCTTTATTTAAACCATCAATTTCAAATGATATTTAAAATTTTACAAACTTTCACCAAAGAGAGGGTATCTCGGTTTGGTCTTAAGGAGACTTCTCTATGACTCATTTCATTCATCTAAACAATGTTTCATGCATATTCAAGGATGGAGAACAACATATCTTAACACCAAACTCAAAATCATAATGTAGAGAAAGATGAGACAAAATATACCTAAACTTTCCTTTGGTGATATCTTAAAATAGAATTTCTCAAAGCTAATGATAGATTTGGGTTCCTTGATCCCAAATTAACGTAGAACACCTTGGTTTGGGTTGGAGAATAAAAAAAATGGTGGAAATTGGGTGATGGCTGAAAGTGTTCTTCTTCTCCTTTCTTTTAATTAAAACAAAGTGTTTTAATGCTAAATGGTGCGGTGCATGGCCACACACAAGGAAGAAGGGTCTAGAATATTGACTCTTATTTGACCAAGCATGGTGAATTTACCTTTTTGCCTTTAACTTATATGAAATTACCATTATACCCTTTAAACTTTTCCTAACATTGAGAATAAGCCCAAAATTTGAGAATGATCAAAAATTTTATTTTCATTTTGGTTCCTGGACTTTTTAAAATTATAATTAAACCCCTTAACTTTATAAAATTACATATTGGTCCTCTAAGAATTGAAAAATTACTTTTAAATCCCTTATGTACATCAACTTTTTTAATTAAGCTTTCTAAGTGTCCAATAAGTCTTTAAATCATGTCTAATCACCTCTAAGGTATTAGAACATATTTAACTCAGCCACCATGACCATATCCATCCAATGGACTTGGTTTTACACACTTAGAAGCTTATATGTTAGAAATCTCCAAGATTTCGCATACCGATGAATTCTAAGTTCATGTAAGTGCATATAACATTATATATCACTGACATATATATCTAAAGGATTCAAATACATTTTTGAACCCATATAAAACCATGTATATATCAATATACAATAGTATCTCGAAGTATAGACTAATAAAAAAAGGGATAAAAAATTTTGGCGTTACAATGAAAGATTAACATGTTGACAATTTAGTGATTTTCGATTAAGTACAATTATTATTATTGTCTAAATGATTTAAGGATATTACACTTATTGAATGTTTATGTTTCTTAAGATATGTTAATAGCTTTTATTTTGTTCCATTTAACTCCTTGGTTATGTGGGAGAAGTATTATTTTTAATCTTCTATTGGTAAAACTCTCTTGTTATATTTTTTTACATCCTTTTGCTCTCAAATTTATGTGAACTTTCATGCATTTACTTATATTTGGTATCAAATCAAATGCAATGTTACACCTCTTCATATGTTGTTTATCTAAAACTTTGTAAGTGTTTGGGTTTCTGTTCTTTGAAATGGTTAGGCAGCCACAACTATTAATTGCTTATGAAGTGTTTTATTCACAATTTTGATAGAAGTGTTAAAAATCATCATGCTATATTGTTAATTTGTGTATTTCGTTAATTTAAGCACTTTGAATCTTTTATTACTTCATTAATTGTTTGTAATTTAAAATCTTGATTTTCAACTTAGATTATAAGATGAATTCCTTTATATAAATTTATTTTCTTAAAAAAGGAAGTTTAGGAAGGGTTAAAATATGATAATTTAAGATATTCCATTAGGATGTTGATTATTCTTTTGTTATGTTTTTAGAAATACACTATCAAACATAGATGACACTTTAATGATAATGCTAGTTAGATATTAGGTAAAAGCTAATATAAAAGAGAGCAAGAAATTAATTTAAAACTTTTATAGGTTAGATCACTTAATTATTTGAATTTTTAATTTTCTTTAGGCATCTAACTTTTCATTAATTTAATTGAATTTATTTAGTGAAAGCAATAAATTAATGATTAGGAATATAAGAACTAGTATGGTTGTTACCATTGGATCTCTTATCATCTTCATGTTAATTTATTTATATTATAGTTTTCTACTTACTACTTCTTTTATGATATGTTGGAAAGGATACAATTTCTAATCAATACTTAAGAACTAAATATGTAATTTTCTCTTTTTTCACTTGCATTTTGTATTCTTTAATTCTAATTGACTTCAGGATTATGTTACTTATAATTATGTCATATGGATGAAGTTAATCCTTTAACAATATAAGTCAATATCATGGAGAGTTCCAATATGGTACTTAGTTATATACCAAGTAAAAAAAAGATTAGGCATAAGGAATTGGGAATACTTCTTCAATACAAAATCAGATGGTGAAGTTAATAAGGCTGAGTACAAGTATTGCTATAAGATTTTGTTTGGAGGTTCTGAAGGTCAAATTTCTCATTTAGAAAGGCACATGGACTCTTGTAATAAAATAAAGATGATGTTTGGAAGTTAACTTTTTTATCCCTAATCTAATTAAAGAAAAAAGTGAAACAATTTCCATTACTTGTGATCTTAAGAAATCTAAGTATTTTCTTATGAAAATGATCATAAGGAATGAATATGCACTCATAATTATAGGTAATTAAGACTTCAAGATATTTTCCACCTTAATTAAACCCACTTATGAGATGCTAACTCCTAATACCATTACAAAGGACATCTTAAGTCTTACCAAGAATAAAAGAAGTTGATGTTGAAGATATGTTGATTAATCACAGGTGAGTTTCCATTAAATTAGATATATAGATGTTTAACAATAAAAAAGTGTTATATGGTGGTGATGGTGTATTATATTAACAATGATTGGATTTTATACAGTCAAATCCTAAGATAAATAACATTATTTAATTTTATTATCCTTTATTCCTTGATTATATTATAATTGATATTTGATAATATTTTTAAATGGTAGGTTTATTTATAGTTTTGATGTCGCATACAATTGAGAGGTTAATAATTTTATTGGTTAATTCCTTAATATACTAGAATATCAACATGAAGCTCTTAACTATAACTTTGGATAATTTTAGTAAGAACAATGCTATGTTCAACAAAGTTAAGACTAAGATGTGAGTTGGGATCTTGTTGATGGATAAAAGGTTCTTTCATATGTGTTGTTTCACACATATAATGAATTTGATAATGAAGAATGGGTTAGAGATAACTAAAAAAGTGGTGAAGACAGTCCAAAATACCATAATATATTGGAGTGTAAAATCAAAACGTGTTAAAAAGTTTGAAAAAACTATATAAAAAAATACATACTCCATGCACTAAGAAGTTGGTTTTATCAAAAAAGGAGCATTGGGAATTAACAAAAGTAATTTGTGAGGCATTGGTGATGTTTTATATTATTATTGAATTGTTCTCTATAATAAAGTATCTAACGTCACACATTTGTTTTGCTAACGTATATTTATTTTGCTAATAAGTATGAGATCAAGC
Organism: Erythroxylum longipes; assembly: GCA_027563885.1. NCBI lineage: Eukaryota > Viridiplantae > Streptophyta > Magnoliopsida > Malpighiales > Erythroxylaceae > Erythroxylum > Erythroxylum longipes. The sequence goes on along the minus strand of JAOQMS010000004.1, from coordinate 6,774,894 downwards.
TAGTATTTTCTGAGTAGATCTTTGATCCAAATAAGGTGATTCAAATAATGGAGAGCAGGTGATAAGGAAATTTAACGATTATTATATATGGTTTATAATGTTTTGGGAATTATTTCTATGTTGGATTTAAGGTACAAGGTAAAAGAAACTCAAACTTTAATTGGTAGTTATACAGTGATCAAGCTAGATAATATATTGATATTATTACAAATTTATTGTATAATTTCTTTAATTATTATCAATTAAAATGGGAAAATGTAACATCCCATTACCTGTGGGAGGTTAGAATAGTAAATATGAGTGATTAATGAGAGCTTAGAAAATGCATTTCAT
>JAOQMS010000004.1:6729950-6768221 GCA_027563885.1 Erythroxylum longipes | reverse complement strand
TCATAAACTCCTTCTGTGTTTTGCTTCTTCTATGTTCGTCTATACCTATCTTCTGTCCCATTGTTGACCCCTCAAAAGATAGAATTGGACTCGGAGGTCATCATGGAAGTTGTAGATTATGGAATCCTCTTTCAAACCATATAAAGAACACCTCTATCCAATCCCTATAGAGAAAGTTATGGCAATCGGAAAACATCGTCTGTGTTACTGTTCACAAACTTCGTATGTTGCACTGTTCACGCTATCGTCTGGGTTACTATTCATGGTTATCTTTTGTCCTATTTTTAACCCTCCAGAAGATATAATTGGCCTTTGAGGTCTTCATGAAAGTTGTAGTTCTTGAGATCCTCTTTCAAACTAGCCAAAGAAACCCTGATTTGGATGTCCATAATAAAAGTTATGCTAACAACCCTGAAGCACGTATATGTAAAGTGTGGACTCGCCAACGCTGTTCTTTGAGGTTCTTCATGTTGAAATGAATAAATGGATAGTCGAAGAGTGGAGCTGAACTAAGAAGGAGAGTTGTTGAAGGCAAGTATGGGTGATGAATATGTGTAATAAGTATGCGACAGTGATGGTATCGGAGAAGAGAAGATAAAACGATAATGGTTAAGGTGTTCTCTTTGGGAGATAAACTCACGTATTACGATATGCTGCATGCGAGTTGGATTTCGAAAACGGGGTCCAACACATTTTTGGTATCAAAGCAAGCACGAGTTAGACTCCGGAAATGGGGTCCAACAGAAACTCTACCATAGCCTTAATGACTTTAGGAGTCCACAAGTGGTATCTACTCTCACACCACTCGCCACCTCTATATAACATGACATTCACCATCTCTCACAATGGTGTTCGCCATTTGTATAGTGAAGGTGGCAAAGGTAACAACAAAAATCAATTGGGAAGGAATTAATTAGGGCATAATATTTGTAGACCCTAATCAATTTGGGAATAACTCTTATAACGTCGTGACTTTTAATGAGCTAGCACACTCCAATGGGCATGTTTCTTTTAATAAGCCATTTAATCATTCTTATGGACCATTTAACCATCAGTCCTATAAAACTCATTCCCAGGCCTAATCTCACAACCAAGCCTAAATCCAAAACACTTTTTCCATTTATCCTATCTAACTACAAAAATAAACTATATTCACAATGTCAATTTTGTTAGAGATAGGAACGTATTACTGTACACTGTTGATTTAAATACTCAGAGTTCCAAAATCATTAAAATGGCCCCTGACATGAACATAATTCTCTCACCACAACCTTCTTTTCTATGAACATGTAGGCTAATATAGATATTCCATAATTTATTTCTAGTAATAATGAATGATTACTTGATAATACTGGTGCCACTATTCACATAATTCGCGATGCTCACCTTATGGAATATACAACTTTGTATAAAGGTTTAAACTAAATGATTGTCAGTAATTGATGTACCCTTCCTATTTCATTTGTTAGTACTTTCACATTTTCTACCTATACTTATCTACTTCACCTTACTAATATTATAATTGTTACACAACTTATTACAAATTTATTATCAATAGCAAAATTTGTTACTGATAACTCTTGTTACATTAAATTTAATCTTTTTTTTATTATATTGTGAAGGACCTCAAAATCAATATCTCACTTTTCATGGAATCCATCCATAATAATCTCAACCTAGTAGATTCATCGACATTTTAAAAACCTAGTAGACTTTACATTTACTCTAGCTTAGCTCGATCTATGGCACTAATGCCTTAGCCATTCTTATCGTTCTACACTTTCTATTTTATCAAATTTCTTATCGACTAGGTCAATGTCATAAATCCTTGTATCCCTTATCATCAAGGTAAAAATATTCAACTTTCTTTTCTATCATCTTATTGTATTTCTATGAAACCTTTACAACTTATCCATTAAGATATTGAGGGATTTTCCCTATCATTTTCCATTTTTAGTTATGGATATTGTTGATGCTTTTAGTTGTTATATATGGATCTTTACCCTATCTATAAAGTTTTAAAACTACCATTAAAAAAAATTCCACTACTATCAATATTTTCAATGTGATAGAACTCTTAAGCTTATAAAAGGCACTTTTGCTCAGTTCCTAACTACTTATGGGTCATATTCTTCTTCTTTATACTTCTCTCCCTAAGCTTTTCTAGTTTGAAGCATTCTCCTTTACTATTTCTCACATCAACTTATTTCTTACTCCTGTTCTTTATTATAAGACCCCATATGAACTTTTTTTCATAATAATCAAATCTTTCTCATCTTCATGTCTTTGGTTGTACATATTTTCTTCAATGTACTTCCCTTACTTATGCCTTTTGCTTCTTCTCCAACCTCCTTAGCTCATCCTACTTCTTTTTTCCAATCTCTATACCCGATAATAATATGTACACATGATCACATTTGTATTCTTTGAACCTTTTCGACTATATTAATTACTCTACCATCACCTACAACCCTTATGATCCTGGTCCCATAACCTTCACTCAAGCAAAGAAGTTTCCTTACTAATGTTAAGCTATACTTGATGAGTTCGATGTCATTCATCATAATTACACCTGGAATCTTATTCCTCGATCATCAACTACCAACATTGTTAGTTGTAAATGGGTATTTTCCATAAAATGAAATCTTATAGTTCCATTAAGCAATATAAATCTTACCATGTTACTAAAAGCTATCATCAAATTTTGAGCATTGATTACACTAACACCTTTATTCATGTTGTCAAACTTACCACTATTTACATTATTCTTACCCTTACTCTATCTTAAACTTGGTTCATTCATTATCTTGATGTAAACAATACTTTCCTTTATAGTTATCTCCAAAAACTAGTTTTTATGTCTTAACCTCCTGACTTTACAAATCTCTCATCATCCTTATTATGTTTATTACCTTCATAAATCTCCTTATGGTCTCTAGTAAGCCCCCTAACTTGTTTTTATTGCTTAAGTCAAATACTTATTGACTAAACTTTACTTCCTTCAAATTTGACACATTTTTATTTATTCACACCACTTCACCTCATATAACTTTTCTATTAGTCTTTGTAGATGATATCTTGATTACAAGTTCTTCACCTATCTTCACTGCCTCCCTTATACATAATCTTCACACCACCTTCTTCATTAAAGAATTGAGTCCTCTTCATCATTCCTTTAATCTAAAATGCACCACTACACTAAATGATCTTCTCTTTACGCAAACAAAATACACTAAATATTTTCTTTGCATTGGCCTCGACCAATATAAAACTACCACCACACCTATTACCACTCACCTTTCCTCTTTATAAAAACCATTGTCATCCACTTCTTAATCATGTTGAGTATCATAACAATGTTGGTGCTCTACAATACCTTTATCTTACTCAACTTCATATTCAGTTTTTCATAAACAAAGTATCTTAATTTTTACCTTATCCTACTGATATTCATCAGATTGCAGTTAAATGGATTATGTAATACCTTTAATCTACACTTTCCATAGTGTTAACTTCACCCAATCTCCCTCACTTAACTTACAGACCTATTATGATGCTAACTGGGCTTCTTTTCCTGATAATCATTGCTTTACATCTAGTTACTACATCTTTTTGGCTTTAATATCACTTCTTAGATTATCAAGAAAAAAACATATTATTGCCAAGTCTAGCATTGAATCTAAATACTATATTATTGTTGTTATCATTTTAGAACTACATTGGATCATCTTTATCGTCTATAAAATAAGATTGTCACATATTAAGCATACTCTTTGATGTGATAATCTTAATGTTACTTATTTTGATGTCAATCTGGTCTCTCATGCTCGTATAAAGCATATAAAATTGACATCCATTTTATTCAAGACTTCTTTATAAACAAAGCTCTCTTTATCTACCATATCTCTTCTTTATATCAAAATCCTAATGTTATGACAAATTCCTAATGTTATGATGAAAGCTTTGTCTTCTCTACAGTTCACTGACTTTAAAGTAAGCTTGCAATTTCACACCATCATTAGCTTAAGAGGATTGATAATATATTCTAGATTTTTAGATAAACCTAACCATCATCAGATATTCTCCAATCTCAATAAATGTAAGATATCCTCTAATTCTTCTATTATATATTCTACCTTATTTACACACCACCGATGTGTATATTAAATTTTAAAAATTTTCACAAAATACACTGAAAACAACAAACTTTTTTACTTTATCAGTTTCCTTATTAGAGAATGAAGTTTTTAAAAAATTTCTCATTAAGGTTCTAAACTGCAGTTGTGGTCGTATTATAAACTTTTGATTATAGTTATTGCAAAAATTTTACAGTAAATTTGGATGTTGCGAACGTAAAGTTTTAATCTCATAACATAATTGTTCTAAATATTTAAAATTTATACATACCAATAATTCAATTCTTTCACATGTAAATAATATAAACTTTTATAAATTATGCATTTTATATAAAAATATGCATTAAAATTGATACATCAAGATCAATTTAAAAATATTTATAAATAACAAAAAAATCTTTTTCATATATAAATGTAACAATAATGATAACAACAACAACAACAATAATAACAACAATAACATCATCATCATCATCATCATCATCATCAACATCATCATCATCATCATAATAATAATAACAACAACAAAAACAAATAATACTAGTAGTAGTAGTAGTAGTAGTAGTAGTAGTAGTAGTAGTAGTAATAGTAGTAGTAGTAGTAGTAGTAGTAGTAGTAGTAGTAGTAGTAGTAGTAGTAGTAGTAGTAGTAGTAGTAGTAGTAATAATAATAATAATATAAAAGATACAAAGTGATGAAACATAAAAACACATGATTTTAACTAAATATTGATCATCTCTTTCATAACAAAATAGATCAATCATTCATAAGAGATCTCAATGAATTCAACAATGAACATAATGCTTCAAATCTACTAGAATAAAAGTATCATCTATCTTCAATGAGATGATCCATCTACAGTAGAGCATGTAACTTAATTCCCGTTTATACCATCCAATTTCTCCTATATCAACTCCTCACTTGAAACACACAAAATAGTATATTATCAAATAGGAAAAATAAAGATAAGACAAAACTATTGTCATATATCATTATTTGTAAGGAACTACATCACCATGCCTAAATGGCACTACTAAACTCTCAAAACCACCTTTAAAAAAAAGAAATAGATTTGGAAATTTTCCAAAAGCTCCCCAATCATTTTGAATTTTAATCGATTATGTTATAATTAGTCCTTTTTCTAATTTTCCTCTTAAACCTTTCCTGTCATTACACTTTTAATTCCTTGGGTTTATTTGTCTTGAAAATAATAATTTTATTATTAAAACTAATTTTAAAAAGCATTTTCTGAACTTATTAATCGACCAATATGAGGCACTAGTCAACTAGTTTCTCCTTATACCTAGCAATGATCAAAGGGTATATTGGTTTAACCAGTAAGTCCTAATCAATCCTGAATGCCTTATTCTTGTATCTTTCTATAACCCATGGTTTTCAATTTTGTTCCATACCGTCGGTACTGGGCAATACATATCGTACCGAATAGAGAATGGAACGAAATAAAGATTTTATGTACCGGGTGCAAATACCGATAAGTACCGACATGTTTCGTTTGGCACCGGCTGGCACCAACCACTATTTATAACATTGGTCATATACCAACCGATACCAAAAATTTTGGAAAATATAGGAACTTATTAGCAAAATTTTCAAAAAAAATTTTAAAGATTTTCCCTCTCTCCCGCCACCCCCCTCTTTCTTTTTTTCAAAGTTTTTTAGTTAGTTATTTAGTTCAATTTTATTGTGATTTTTTAATTTTTATTTTTAAAATAAAATAATTTTATTACTAATAATAATTATACATTAAATAAAACTTAAAAATAAATTTTTTATGTAAATTTATTTTAATCTTTTATTTAATATTTATTAATAAAGTATTAATAAAAATATTTTATTTTTTAAAATGAATAATTTATTATATATTATTTATAAACTAATATTTATTTTATATATTTTTAATTATTGAATCAAAATTTATTTGAAATTTATATATTTTAAAATATTTTAAAATTAATTATATTATTAATCATTATTAAATTAACTTTATAAATTACATTAAGATATTTATAATTTTGTAATAATTAATTTTAATTAATTAAATATAATATATTTAATTGATAATAAATTAAATAATATATGTTTTTGTTTCATATTTCAATTCTACTTGGTTGGTTCCTTATCACGAACTCTTATTGTAAATTGTAATAATTTGATAATTAAGGATATTTATTATTCTTTTTATTAGATGTTTTGATGTTATTATTATTTATTATATAATGAAAATTGTAATTGTAATATTTTAAATACTTTGTATTGTTCTTAATTTTATATTTCTATGACAATGATTGTCTTTTTTCATATAAATTGTGGTTATTATTTAAATGTGAAATATCTGAAAATTATTGTTATTTCATATTAATTGTGATTATTATTTATTATTATGATTTTTGGAGACAGGATTAAAAGTATACAGTACAACTGTACAATATGACAATGGACTATTTTACAAATTTTTAAAAAATTTAAGGACTATTTCATAAATTTAAAAACTTAACCAAAACGGTACTGGTACAGTACTGTACCAGAACCCATCTGGTACTAAGTCTGATACGATATTCCCAACATTGCTATAACCTCTTGAATCACCCGAACCTGATATTCTTATCAAAATTTATGACCAATATATGAGATAATATTTGTTATCATCATGATGTTATCACCATGATGATGATATGAAATAATATTTGGTAGTGATAACAAAATGAATCCACGCTTTTCTTTAAACCAAATTCTCTTATTTGAATTTAATATTGACTCTTGATATACTCTTATGAAGTCAGTATTTTGCTTATTTTTTATAACTTCTTGAATCACTTCAATCTAATTGTTTATAAAAATTATGCTAATATGCCTCTTTATCAATTGTCCTATTTGAGTTCGATTTAATCACATCTTACACCACCCTAACAGTTATACAAACATAATAATTCAATCAAATCCTTAAAATATAACACTTCAATAATAAATTCATAAATAAAATAAATTAGAATTAAAAAATTAAAAAAATGAAAATAAAAAAAATTTGTGGTCTCACACATACATTTTCATACCCACTAGCTAACTTTTTAAATCTTTGTCTATATGAACTTTGTTATCGAACTTGCCTCATATGTAAATATTAAATATCATGTTCATTCTAACAACTCAAGGTTTATAATTAACGATTTTGATGATAACTGAATAATATTTCAAAATTCAAATTGTATTTATTTCCTTATATAGGCAAGGATATATTTCTTAAAAGGAAATAAAATCATGGAATAATTGCTTTCTTTCTTGGAGGAACCTTCTTTATAAAGTTACCTTTTTAGAAATGGTTCCATGACATTTGGAAGGATATTAATAATTCGAATAATTAGCTTCAGAAGCCTTGACAAAACATTTATCTTAGCGTATTGAAGATTTCAACAGAGATAATATTGAAGATTAAGCAATGGCTAGTTCAATAAAATATCTACTTTAGGAAGAACCACTGCATTTGGGAAACATACAAGACTTGTGAAATATCTTAGAACATCAATATTCTTGAAATTTATATCAAACTCTTTATGCTTTAGAAAGTGATATCACTCTATTAAGAGAGGCTATTAACTGTTTCATACTTTTCTTATTGAGAGCTTGTAGAGGCTAGCAAAATACTATTACTGTGGAAGGTTGAAGAACCTTGAAAAATATACACTTATGAGCTTGAAGAGGCTCATCAAATTACTACTTGGCTTTTATAGTGAAACACTCAATTTGGATACTTGAGGATTGGACGTAAGCTTTGTTATAAGCTAAACCAATATAAATCTACTGTGTCATCTTCTCTCTCTTCCTTACTTTTAAATTTTTGCATTACAAGTTTGTATTTTCAAAAGGCTCCTTCAGTTTTACAATAGGCTCCTTCTATTTCAAAAGTCAACAAGTTCTTATTGAGTAATAGGCTCCTTTCTTTTTTAACGCTTGTAGGCTCCTATCATTTTGAGCGTTAGCAAGCTCCTTTCAATTAATTGACTCCTTTTTATTTAAGTATTATCAGGCTCCTTTCAAATTAACAGGCTCTCCTCTCTTTTTCAAATTTAACAGGATCCTTTCGAAAGTTTATAGGATAATTTATTTTGTTTAAGCAGGATCTTATCAATTTGAAAGTACCTTAAATTTTTTTACACACATTTCACTCTCCTCTTGCATGTGTTTGCCTTATCATTTGGTATCAGATCTAGGTTTCATATTTATTGTGTTTTATAGCATTTGATAGATCATGGAAAACAACTTAAGAAGCTTTGAAGGACAATCCATCTTAAAGCCTCCTTATTTCAATGGAAACAACATTGAATTTAGAAAGAGAGAACGATCATTTATTTTTAATCTGTAGCTATCGAAATTTGGCAAGCTATCAAAGCTAGAGCCACACCTCCTACTACTGACAATGTAAAAGTGTGGACTAATGCCGATAGAAGGAATGCACAGCTAAATGCCAAAGTAAGACATCATCTAATCTGTGCACTATCTCCAGAAGAGTATGAAAAGATATCCTACTATTCTACAGCAAAGGAAATGTGGGACAAACTTCAATTCACCTTTGAATGAACGAATGAGGTAAATAAATATAGAATAGGTCTTTTAGTGCATCAATACAAGACTATTTGCATGAAACAAGGACAAACAATAGACAAATTCTTCAGATGTTTCAGCAACATCATCACTTCCTTAAAGAACTTGGGCAAGATATATCTGAATGATGAACTCATAAAAAAGATTCTAAGATCACTACCAAAAGAATGGAGACAAAAGATGACAACTCTAAAAACTATAAAGGATCTCGATACCATCTCACTTGACTAGCTAAAAGAAAACTTGATGATCCATGAAGTTGACCTTAGATGAGATGAAGGATCTTCATAAAAAAGAGAAATGGCACTAAAAGAAACTAATGAATCAATTGGTGATGACAGCAACACTGAGTTGCAAATAGATGGAGATGATGAATTCAATTTCATGATCAGGAAAGATGCCCGCTTCTACAAAAAGAAGCTGATGAAGAAAAGAGAAATGAACAGAAAAATTGAAAACAACAAGTCCCTATCAAAAGGCAGCAACAGCAATAGCAATACATAAAACAATCAAATCATATGCTATCACTACAAGATGCCTGGAAACATAAGACCATAATGTCCCTTTCTTCAAAGACAAAACAGAGAATAGAAAACCCAGGAAGCAAATAATGATTGTAGCCTAGTCAGATGAAAATTTTGAAAACTTCAAAGAAAAAGAGCCAAAAGAAGTCATCAATGTTTGCTTCATGGCTAAATCAGAAGACGATGAGGTATATTATTTTGACTCTGATATTGAAGTTGATGAATTGAGAAATGCATATCATGAATTGTATGATCAGTACAAAAAATTGACAGTGAAGTATTTCAAAGAAGTTAACAAGTCCAAGAACAATGAATCATATTTGAAGAGTAATATTAAATCATTAGAATCCTTGAATGAAAATTTGACAACCAAGAATATTTCTCTTACCGATGATTATAAGCAAAAGGTTTCTAAAAAGGAAGTTCTAGAAGAAAGATTAGCCAAGTTGGAAAATACTTTGCTTGAGAATGATTCTAATAAAGTGAGACAATTAGAAGAAAATGTTGTCGCCCTAGAACTTGAGAAAGAGAAAGAGAAATGTGCAAGAAAGATCTTATCTCTAGAAAAAGATCTTGCGAAGTTCATTGATGGAAGGAATAACCTTGATGCACTACTTGGTAATGGTAAATTCATTTTTTGATAAAGCTGGAATAGGTTGCAATGAAAATAATAACGTTAGGTCATATAAGAACTTCTTTGTTAAATCTAGCAGTAGCTATAGTCAAAACAGCAAAAACTTGATACATGGTAGAAATTATAGCAATTCTCATTCGTCTGTTTTATTCTTGTGGTAGACTTGGTCACATTTATCATTATTGTAAATTTTGTAAAATAGAGAAATTATCTCAAGGATATGTTTGGAGGCTGAAAGGTCAAGCTACTAACCTGAAAGGACCCAAATAATATGGGTACCTAAAATGAGATAATACTTTTTGCAAATATGCTTCAAAACGGAGATAAGAGAAAATCAATGGATATTTGATAGTGGTTGTTTGAGACACATCACAGATGAAATATCACATTTCAACTACAATGAAAGAAAAGATGGAGGTAATGTTATCTTTATTAACAAAAACAAGGCAAAAGTCATCGGAATTGGTAAAATTGGTGACTATAACTCTGCCTCTATTGATAATGTTCTTTATATTAATGGATTGAAACATAACTTGTTGAGCGTAATTCAATTATGTGATAAAGGTTATAGAGTTGTTGTCTATGCATCACATTGTGAAATTATTGATAATCTTAACTACAATATTATGTTTATTGGTCCTAGAAATCACAACATATACTTTGCTTAACTGGAAGATATGTCTTTAAAAAATGTCAAATGTTTTGTTTCGATAAAAAAGGATTCATTTATCTAGCATAGAAGATTTGTACATGCTAGTATAAGCATCTTATCAACAAAAGAACAAAGAAGATAGAAGAATTAATACACATAGTGTTTGATGAAGCATTACCTTCGACAACAGTAGCCAATTCAGACGATGAAGAACATCCTTTAGTTCCTAAAAACACATCTACTACACCTACAGTACTCTCATAATCATAAGATCAAGAAGGTCCCTTTAAAGCCAAGACGGAGCAAGCTCCTTCCTTTCAGTAGATCAATACATTCTGGGAGACCCTTCTAAAAGTCTAAGCACCAAATCATCCTTCAAAAACAACTTTGTCGCCCTGATCTCACAATTAGAACTAAAGACCATTGAAGAGGCTCTTATTGATGAAAATTGAGTTTCAGCAATGAAAGATGAACTCAATCAGTTTGATAAAAACAAAGTTTAGAATTTAGTACCTCGTCCGTAAAACAAGTCAGTCATTGGAACTCATTGGGTATTTCAAAATAAACTTGACGAAAATGGTAAAGTGGTAAGAAACAAAACTAAACTTGTAGCTCAAGGTTATAATCAGTAAGAAGGTATTGATTTTGATAAAACTTATGCACCTGTTGCTAGAATGGAATCGATTAGAATTTTACTTGCCTTCGCATATTATAGAAACTTCAAATTGTTCCAAATGCATGTCAAAAGTGCCTTCTTAAATGGATATATTAACGAAAGAAGTATTTGTTAAGTAACCTCTAAGTTTCGAAGATGAAAACCATCCTGATAAAGTGATGAAGTTGACTAAAGCCTTGTATGGTCTAAAACAGTCCCCTCAAGCATGGTATGAGAGGTTAAATAATTTTCTACTTGATAATAACTTCAAGAGGAAAAGTAGATAAAACCTTATTTATTAAGAAAAAGGAGAATGATTTACTCATAGTGTAAATATATATTGATGACATAATATTTGGTACTACTAATCAATCTTTTTGTAGAGAATTCTCAGCATTAATGTAGGGGGAGTTTGAAATAAGCATGATGGGAGAACTATCTTTCTTTCTCGGATTACAAATCAGACAAACAGAAAAAGGGATCTTCTTTAGCCGAGACAAATACACAAAAGAACTCATTAAGAAGTACCACTTCAAAAATGCCAAACTTATGGGTACTCTTATGTACACTGGAACTAAACTTGATAAGGATGAAGAAGGCAAAGTTACGGATGAGACAAAGTACAGAGGAATGATCGAGTCACTACCATATCTTACAAGCTCAAGATCAAATATTATGCTTAGTGCATGCCTTTGTGCACGCTTTCAATCAGATCCAAAATAAAGCCACCTTCAAGCAGTCAAAAGGATTTTTCAATATCGTCACGAAAATATGGACTTCGAACTATAGTATCTAAAAACTAATTCTTTTAACATAGTTGGATATTGTGATGCAACTTATGCAGGTGATAAAGTCGATCAAAAAGGCACAAGTGATCACTGTCAATTTATTGGAGGATATATAGTTTCTTGATCTTTTAAGAAACAAAATTGCACAACGCTTTCGATGACTAAAGCGAAATATATAGCAGCTACTAGATATTATGTTCAAATATTATGGATGAAACATCAACTCTAGGATTTCTCTCTAAATTTTAATAATATTCCTATATTATATGATAATACTAAGGCTATAAATCTTTCAAAAAATCATATGTATCATTCTAGAACTAAGCATACAGAAATCAAGCTTCATTTTCTCAAAGATTATGTTTTAGAAGGAACCATTGATCTTTTGCATGTTAATACTAAAAATCAAGTAGCTAATATTTTCACCAAGTCACTCTCTAAAGATAGATTTTGCATGTTAAGAAGAGAACTTAGTATGTGCAAACTATCTGATATTATTTCTGTATGAATTTTTTATGCTACTTCCTTTTGGCAAGCTCCTTCTAGTCCAATCCTTTAGTAGGCTCCCTTCTAATTTAGAAGGCCCCTCCTATTTTAGAAGGCTCCTCTTAGTTTAATAGAGCATATTACACGTGTCCCAAAAAAGAAGTTTTTCATAGTGTCGTTTCAGCTTTTAAAAAATGCTCACGCTATTCTAAGAACACTCCGTACATGTCTGATAGAAGATACGCAAACGATCACATTTCCTATTTTAGTGTGTATGACTACCCATCCTCACACGAGATCAATGCTCAACAACTGTTTAATATACCAAAAACAGAATTCTCTCTTATACTTTTCGTTGTTCGTTTTTCAAAAGCATCATTGTCTTCCTCTTTGCACCCTAAATTCCTGCCTTCTCTCTGCTCTTTCCTCCAAAAACTCCTTACCTATAATGACATGAACCAAATCAAAAGAACAAAAGAAAACCCCAATTTCTACTGATAGACATGGTGAAGCTCGCGATATTGAATCTCCTCTAAACCCGAAGTATCAGAAACATCCATTCTATCTCTGCCCATTCCTACTCCAAAAACTTCCATACCTCCTAAACCCCGTCTTAAGAAGAAAAAAAGTGCCTGAAGTGTACTGGATTACAAATGATAATGATTTAGGTGAAAAACCTGCTCAGTTGATTAGACAATCAAGGACCAGAGCAAGTATGGCAAAGCAATTTGTACAAGAAGAAACTCCTCATGCTGAAAAAAAGAAAGAAAGAAGAATCCAGGAAAAGAAAAAAGGAAGAAAAAAAGAAAGGCAAAGCACCTGTAACTGAAGATACTATTAAGGACCCCATTGATAGAAATGAGCTATTTCATGAAAAGATAATTCCTAAAAAAAGGGAAAAGAAAATAAAGATAGCTGCACAAAAAGGAAAGACATCAACACCATAAAAAATGTTTCAATCAATGGAAATTAAAGTCCGCTATAAAATGCAATACAAGAAAAGAAAGGTGGTTGCTGGGCAGATCTTACCTCCCATGATATTTGATGACATAGGAATACCTACCTTTCCTTACTTTTTTGCTATTGGTTGGAAAAAAATTTTGAAATTAGATAAGACTGTGTGCTACAATTTTCTTAGTTTTTCAGTATTTCTTTGGATCATTGCTCTGATACCATAATACAAAGAGGAATTGAAAATTTTGGTTCACTTCTTCATTAAAACTTTGGTGTGTTTTTATATACAATATACAAAGACTCTATATATATGGTTAATATCAACAATATCCCCATAATAAAGGAATAAATACATAACTTCCTAAATATGAGAAATCTACATGATTTGCTACTATAATCACTCACCATACAACTCATGCCAACAATTCTTATATTCACTCAATTAATTGTGATTCAAACTCGTCTTTCCTTTTCTTTAAGTTAATTTTTTTGCTTTGCAATATGAAATATGTTTACCATATTCTCTTTAACGATAGTAATGATTATCGAACGAACTGTCACATTCTAGTTTTATAAGAAATGTGTTCCTTAAAATGAATATGTAAATCACAATATTCCTTTTACCTAAGACATGTAATCTAAAATGCCAACCAATATCTTCACTTAGAGCTCTTTGTAATTTATCGATTGAAAATTCTTCTTAAGGTGGTATATCTATCTGTTATAAGAATATAAAAATTATGATTTGTTAATATATTGTGAAATTAAGTGCATAAGCAAATCACAACATTCTAAGAAAAACATGAAAATATTTTTGAGGACTTGACTTTGTAATTCAATGAATGTTCTTTATTTACAATTAATTAAAATTTTTAAAATATATAAATATATGCCTCCATGTTAAATATGTTATTGAAAAGATAAGGCTTTAAGAAAAAAAAAAGCCACGTGACCTATATGACATTCTACATGAGAAATTTTCCAACTAGCCAAGTTGGAATTAATTAATTTCATGGCCTTCTTTATCATTTCACGGTTGAATAAATCAAATAATCTAGTCATTAAAGGGCTCGACTTGCATCATCAATTTGAGGACAATATATAGCCCATTTCCACGATGGAGTGCGCTCCTTGGAGGAGTGTTCTTTAGCATTTAGGCTCTGTTCCATTTCTGCCTATTCACGAAAGGACTTGACGGGAAAGAGAAGAAGGATGCCAACATCCCTCCAAGCAACGTAAGCCCAATTTGAGCCTGCTCAAGTAGCCACAAAACAACACTAATTGGGTATAATTAACCAGTAGTAGAGGTTGGATATTTCCGGTATTTCAAGTCAACTGAAGTCTAAGCCCAATCTAAAGTCTAGTAAACTTAAACTTTGTCTGCTAATTTCAAGTTAGGATAGACCAGTCCAAGACTATCAACTCTACTCATGATCATTATTTGTCGAGTAAAAGATACTTGTGTTTTTGCAATACTTCCATCAAGATTCATTTTATTGTGAGAATTCCTCATGCTTAATCAAAATTTCTCTGAAACACCCCTCTATTAACTTTCTTTATAAAAAGTGTCAAGAGAGTAGATACATGACATTCTTTCTCTAAGTGGACAACCACGTCATGATGGTAATTGAGAATTAGTAAACCATAAAGATGTATGTCGCAAACATATTAATTAATATTTATCATATTTATAAATCATTACTTATATTAAATTTTAATTAATTTATTATTTTAATATCTTATATCAAAAAGCATAGATAAATATCTAATATGTAACATTAACTCATTATATTAATAATATTATATAATTTAATTATATTTCATCCATAATTAATATTAATCAATTTAAATAATATTTTTGTTTTATTTTATTTTATTTTATTATATAATGATACTAATAAATAATATTATTAACTTTTATTTTATATGAAATTATGATGATAATATAAATTCTTATTTTCAAATTTGGTTTTTACTTATATTAGAAGGTATAAATAAATCTTTGAGAGTTAATTACAAAAAAATTATAAATTTTATTGAATTTTATAATTATAGTCTACACTTTAAAAAGTGTCATGCTCAAATTTTTAATTTTTTAAATAAATAAATTGATGTTAGCCTTTTTGTTAATATTCACCTATCTTCTTTACCGATTGGACAACACATGGATTTATTTTCTCCGTCAGCAAAATATATTTTTTAAATATGAATAAATTGTAAAATAATTTATTTTCTTCTCTTCCTCTACTCAACACTTCCGCTGTTACAAGGATTTAAATTATTCGCCTCACTAGTGATTCTCTTGCTTGTACTTAATTGCCAGCTCATTGTCCAATTCTTTCACTTAGGATATTTTGATTATGGTTTTTAGGTACTCCAAAATCAATTCCGTATGATGTAGAATCATAGTGTCATAGGGTATGACTTTGTATGTAATAGGACCAGACAGACTACCAAAATGATGAAGTTGCTTAACTTCATATAAATGTTCGGTTAATCTTTCTTTTTTCTTTTTTTGAATACAATGGAAAGAAAAACATAAATTACAACATTAACTCATGCCCTGGTGATACAAAGTCCCTTGCCTATCCTGATGTACAAAAAACCGTGTTTCCAGCAGTGGTTCTAGAAGGACATGCAATCCTGGTTGTGCTCACATAGCTAAATTAGTCAGATTGTCAGCGTTCTGATTCTCCTCCCTCTAGACGTTTTGAATCTGCACCTCGCAATCTCGATCCATCACCGCCTGTATGCCCTGCACCCAAAAAGTATCCTCAGTTAGTATCCGATCGGAAGAGGAAAGAATATTGATTACCTCTAACAAATCCACTTCCAGGACAATTTTCCGATAACCATGATCCCAAGTCAATTTGAACCCCTCGTGAACTCCCCTCAATTCAGCAATCAAGGGCGAGCATGCTCCAAAATTGTGTAAAAATCCTCCACACCACTAGCCATTGCAGTCCTAAAGTAATCCCTCAGCCGTACTAGCCAAAGAACCGTGTTGAACTGCGTCATCTGTATTTACTTTGATCCAACCCTCCTGCGGTGGTTTCCAGCTAACAATTTGTCCTACGGGCAAACCCAGTGTGTTAACGACTCATCCAGTCACCACTTGGGCTTTTTTGACCCCAAGTTACATACTCTAATACTATGCAATGTCCTACTTTAGGCCACTCAAAACCATCTTCAAAAATACACTTGTTCTGCCACTGCCATATATACCAATAAGAGACGCCAAATATTATGACCCACTCGTCCACCTGCATTTGAACTATGTTAGACAGATTGTACTGTAATCACTTCGCCTCGGGCCATTGAAAAAAGACAGAATCCAGGACTACAGGAGACAATTTGTACCAAAAAGCCTTCACCCTGTGACAATCTCGAAGTGCATGTAATGTGATCTCTTCTTGACTATAGAATTGACAATTGTTATCCATTGCTATGTGTCTAGCAAAATGTTGTTGGTTAGTCAGTAACTTCCTGCTGGCTAATAGACACAGAAAGGATCGAATACGCTGAGGCCCTAACTATTTCCAAATCACATTCCAGATCGGATTTTGGGCCGCCAAATCTAAATCTGTGATTAAGTCATAAGCAGAAGCCACCATGAATGCACCATTTTGGCCTAGGCCCCACATAATTCGGTCCTCTCCCATGTCAACGGATGGAGGCCGAATCGTTGCCAGAACCACACAAACTTGTGAGGGGAGATAGGGTGGATCATATTCCATTTCGAGGTCCCATCCTTCTCCACACAATCTAACACTTTCGTGTACATCAACCTGTCAGGAAAGGGAAACATTGTCTCATTTACTAAGGGACCCCAATTGTCCAACCATTGGTCTAGCCAAAAATATATCCGGCTACCATTTCCTATAATCCATTTGATTCCTTGGCGGACAAAATCCTATGTAGCTGCTATTCCCCTCCAAATTATCAACGCCCCTTATTTATGCAGCGATTGAGGGATATGATAAATGTTAAGCCGATATTTAGTACAAAGGACCTGTACCTATAGCGCTGAGGGTTTATTGAGCAAATCCCATCCCAATTTAGTAAGTAGAGCATCATTTTTCGCTCTAATGCATTTGATCCCAAGTCCCCCAGCTTTCTTCGGTCGACAAACGACTTCCCATTTGACTAAGTGGGGTTTCCACTTCTCATCTTAGGACCCCTAGATGAAGGTCCGCATTATTTTTCCCAGCTCATCACAGAGTTGTCGCGGCAACCGCACAGTTTGCATTGTATATATGAGGAGAGATGAAATCACTGATTGTGTTAATGTGACTCGCCCCGCCAGAGATAACTCCCGAACACACTACCCAGCTAACTTTTGTTGGACCCTATCTATTATATATTGATAGGTATTTCTCGTTGTACACTCATAGATCAAAGGGACTCCTAAATATTTGCCTAGATTAGTCATGCATTGAATCTATAACGCTTGGATGAGTCTACGCGCTTGTTCCAGCTAAACATTCTATGAAAAGAATATGCGTGTCTTATTATGATTCACCTCTGCCCTGACACTTCGCAAAAGTTTGCCAATATTCTCGATACCCCTCCACCTGCACATCCGTAGTTTCCCCAAACAGTACGAGGTCGTTGACAAAAAATAGATATGAAATGGAAGGACCTGTTCCTCGCCACTTAAACGGTTTCCACAGTCCTTTCCCCAACGCTTGACACTTGGGATATAAGATGGCCTAAACGTTCCATGTATAGAACGAAGATGTAAGGCAAGAGCGGATCTCCTTGCCGAATATCCCTTGAAGGTATAAATAGGTCAGATAGTTATCCATTCCACGCAACTTGCATTGAAACCGTAGTAATACACTTCATAATGATACTGAGTAAAGTAGTGGGAATCCCAATTTCCTTGAGAGTATCATTTATGAAATCCCAATTCAGTCGATCATAGGCTTTTTCCAGATCCACTTTTAGAGCAAAATACTCAATCTTACTCGTCTTCTTTCTCATCGAATGAATGATTTCCTGAGCAATGATAATATTATCGATTATTTACCTTCCCTGAATAAAACTACATTGGGTATTCACTACCAGGGTATTAAGGTGGGGCTTCAATCGGTTGACTATTACTTTTGATATGGTCTTGTATATCACTGAGCAGAGATTAAAAGGTATAAAATGGGTAATATACTTCGGGGATGACACTTTAAGGATCAGTACTAGAATGGTTTGATTCAAGTCCTATTCCCAGCCTTCGTTCCTGAATATTCTCTAAGTAAAGGACACCACCTCAGACCCCACTTTGCCCCCCCATTGAGTCTGGAAAATAACACAATAAAACCATCAATTTATGGTGCTTTATTAAGTTTCATCTCAAAAATTGTGGATTTGATTTCGTTGTCGTGGACTAGTTTTTCTAATTCATGAAGTTGCTCCTCTGTGAGGCGAGGGAAGGCTCCAAAGTTGGGAAAGCGCTGTGTGTGATGTGCTTCAGTAGTGTACAATTGTACATAATAATTTCGAGCCAGAATACGCAATTGTACTGCATCATTGATTTCATTATCATTATTATCGAATAATCGCTCAATCAATAACTTCTTTCGTTTGGATATAGTGACCATGTGATAATATTTAGTATCGCTATCACCCTGTGATAACCAGTCACACTGGGCTTTCTGATGCCAACAGAGCTCTTCCTCACATAACACTTGAACTAGCTCACCACTTAGCTTGTCCTCCAGGGCTAATATCAAATCAAGATCATCCTTCTTCATTGCCCACTGAAGGCCTTCCAATCGAGCTATCAGTCTTCATTTTCAATAGAATATATTGCCAAAGACTGATTTATTCCATTGCATGAGTTAGCTTGAAAACTAGGATAAGGATTTAGTAAACGTTGTTTCGTGGGGAAGCCAATGTTCCTCGACTAGTGTAGGAAATTCTTCATGTGCTAGCCACGCAAATTGGAATCGAAAGGAGTTTGGCCTATGTCTCTCCAACGCGGTCTTACAAATTGAACCAACATGGGCCTATGGTCGAAGCCAAGAAAAGGTAGATGGTGATTAACCGTATGAGGGAAGACTTCCAACCAATCCGACGAGCCAAGGACTCTATCTAGTCTAGCTTGGACAGTTCCTCATCTCCATGTAAACCTAGACCCAACGTAGCCCAAATCATGCAGACTACACTTATGAACCCATTCGTTAAATGCCTTGCTGACCACCGAAGTATTCAAGGACCCACCTCTTTTATCGCCAAATTTTAATTTCGCATTGAAATCCCCACCAATAATCCAAGGACAATTAATGGATTGTCCTAACCCCCGCAATAGATGCCACTAAGAATTTTTGTGTTGGCATTTGGGGATTGGCATAAATAGCTGAGAATTCAAAATAATATGAACCATACTTGATTCTGGCATAGATAAGTTGTTTATGAGCAATCACTACCGAGACGTCAAACTCCTTCCATAATAGCCAAATTTCGCCAATAAAGCCTTTGGCTTCAACACAGAAGGAATAATCATAACCTAATTTGCTTACGACTGCTTTTGCGCAGTTTCCACTAATCCTAGTTTCAACTAGTACCAATATCCTTGGACTATAATGTCGGATGTAACTGCGTAAGGTTGTTTGGAAACGTTTACCCCCTACCCCTTGACAATTTCATATAAGTAACGACATAATAGACTAAAGTTAAGACAAAACCCCTAAATCTGAGGGGTATCCAGAAGCTCGTCCGGTTCTATAATATTGGCACCGTCTGGAGTCTGCGACACTATCTCTTCAACCGATCCCTACTCATTCGAAATGTCTACCATACTGGAATCGCTTGCCCCTTGATCTGGGGGCTCAGAGGGGGATAGGTTGTATTCGGGCCCATTAGATTTACATTGATCTGCAAGCCCCTCAATACCTTCCATAGGTTGCCCTTATGCTCCCACGGCCAATTCCTGCCCCTTATCCATCTTATCGCAGAAAACTTCACAGTGTGAGCTGAGGGCAATGGCTTTATGTTGATCAGTGGGTGTGGGTTGAAGCTAGGTAGGGATCACTGGACCTAAAGCCTGCAGGTTGAGTTAGGCTTTGTTTGTGCTTCCTTTTTCCTTATGACCCATAGCTTTACCCTTAAATAGACCTCTGGATTTTTGCTTGGGCCCATTGGCCTAGGACGCTAGCCCACTGCCGGGTTGATTAACTTCGGCATTTAATAGATCTAAATAAAACCTAGGACGTGTTTCGGGCGCAGGTGGGAGAGCAGAGAGAGTTGCTGGGTGCGGCTCGATCACGCCTGTATCCTTCTCTGACAACGTCGCAAATCTGAAGCCGCCCCTACTTGTGACTGGACTGGGCTTGTGAGGAGTGTGCGTAAGTTGTTGTTGCTTGACGTTATGCGTAGATGACCGTTGGACCTGTATCCAAGGGTCATAGACGTTAGTAGTCCCATCGCTCCTCTCGAGTTCGTGCACACCGTTCGGAACGTTGCTTGTCGATGCTGCTGGATCGTCACCCGAAGCAGGCGCCCCAACCTTCTCGGTGACTGCATTGTGGGTCGAGTGTGTCAAAGGGGTTGTGCAAGTTTGTGGCTTAGTCAGACATATCCCTGCTTCATGTCCGACCATTCCGCATCTAAAACAGATCTAGGTTAATCCTTCATATGCCACCCTGATTGTCTCTCCATCGAGGTCCACTGTTGGTCGAAGAGGTATACTCAAATCTATGTCTACTACCATTCTTGCGAATTTACCCCTCTGTGTAGACATAGTAGCGTGATCTATTTAAATGGTTTGTCCGATCAGGTTGGCTGCAAGTATTTTGGGGTGGTAAGCCCGCTATGGGGAGTTCCAGAAACCTAACCCATACCACTTTTCGTAGGACTGTGCCTAGCGTCGAGCGGAAGGAGGGGATCCATCTCTATACAGATAGCGCATGCCCAGAGATGATACAAGGGCCATGTGTTAAGGACTTAATGAAGTCGGCCTCTTCAATGAAGTTAACCAGGTAAAAATCATAATCTAAATCGACTATCTTCGTTGGTTCCTATGGTTGCCATATTGTTTTCAGGCGCTAACAGAGAATCTGATATCCTATCTGACGGCCCAACAGCTTCACAACTATGGCTTGTGTCCATTGTTTGTCTAGCTTATCTTTAAATGTTTGGGAGAGTTCAATCCTTGCCCCAGTACCTTCTGGCAAAACTCTAATATCACCTTCTTCTATGTCTACAGGGTCTTCCTCTGGCCATGCGAGTTCCTCTAATGCATTCACTCCCTGTTGTCCCCCTAGTACCGCAACACTGTAAGTTGGTTTTGTAATCGGTTGAGGGTCTTCGTCTCGACTTCTGATGCGAACTTTCTTGGGAGGTTGTCAGCCTAGATCAGGAGGGTCTTCAAATCTGCAGTCTAGCTAGTTTTCATATAAGAATGTCAAAAAGGTAGGCCAAAGTCAGATGAGTCACAGGCCTTGTCGGAGTGGCAACTTTAAAAACGGCGTCGTTTGTCATTTTTTACATTTTTCTTAAAAATATATATATGATGGGCCAAGTTACAGGCTAACCCATCCCGACCTATTGGGCCATGTGCATAGTAGGGCCAGTAGCTAAGTCCCAACCCAGCCCATTCACAACTCTACTTTCAGACCCATTTTTGTTGATAAAGAAACTCCAATCAGAGTTCCACTCTAGCATGCACTAGTGTTGTTCTTGCTTTTCGCAGCCATTTTCAATTAAATTCGCCAGTGATACTCTTCATTAAGTTGTCAACCGAGAATAATGCGGCTTCTTGTCCAATCTTTTTGGGAAATAACTTTTATAGGGAAAGTTCCTTTCCCTGCGTTAGCTTTTGTCTGCTATTGCTGTTCTTATAAGCGTATGTTTAATCTGACTTGCGAAATTTTCTAATCTTTGGATGAATCCAAATGGTATAAACAGACGATAACAATTCTCACTCTGAAAAGGAACTATTAACAATGCCAAAACTATGTTTCCTAAGTTTCCTAACTAGATTCTGTTTGCATAGTAAAATAGGTAGCCTTTATCGTATCAGCAGTTGAATCACCCCTTGGAGCTGCATCTCATTTTTGAACCTCTAATTATGCAAATATGTTGATCATAACGCCCACAACTTTCCTGTGTGTTCGGAAGAGATTCGTTGTTGCTCTCGTAATAAGGTAGACAGTCGAACTCATTGAAGTTGGCATATCTCCGCAGATGAACCTTTAATTAATGTGTAAATTTTGGATACCGACACCAAGTGGTGAATAACTCCGTAGTTGAAGTTACGTTTTTGCTAAGTACCTTGTAGAGTGGTCCTAAGATCACGATCTAGACGGAGGATAAGTGCTAAGATTAGTATATGCATTTACTATATGTCCCACTAGTCCCTACTGGCAAAACCCACATAATTGAAAGTATGTTTGGAGCATCCCACCTAATGTCAATTTCTGCTGACAGCTGCTCTAATGGCGACTGTTAAATTTTCAGAGATTGATACATAAAATGAAAAGAGTTTTATTCAAGTTTCATGTGTTCTTCTTCCTCCTTTTCCCCTTTTGTTCCTTTCTTCACATGCGACGAATGAGTTTTATTCAAGTTTCATGTGTTCTTCTTCCTCCTTTTCCCCTTTTGTTCCTTTCTTCACATGCGACTCTGGCCTTACTTGTTTTCAGACACAGGGAAAGGAATATGAACCAACATATCATGTTGGGAAAAAATGGTGGCGTAGCACTGTAGCTGAATTCTGGAATTTAAGGATTTGTCTCCAACATATCTCAACAATTGTACTTGGCCCACTTCATTAACATGCCACCTGGTAAATTGGCAATTGATATGATATGATATGTGATAATAGCGACAAAAGAATTAGATGTCAGGAATGAGAGGAGAAATAGAAGATGATCAACCAAGTAGGAATACAAAATATTTCTACCATATCCTATGAACTGTCGGCAACTATGCCATTTCTTGCTAATTCAGGATGCTGTCGTCCTGAGAACTTCGTGGGCATCTTTGGCTCCCACTTTTTCTCGTATATATATACCAAAGTGGGGAGTTTTGCTTTGTTTTCTCCAAACATTATATGGCTTATATTAGTCTTATTAAATTAGAGGATCAATGGAGTTGAAAGCCATACCCTTACAGGGGACCAATTGATCACGACCTTTTGTCTCAGACCCCTAAAAAATCTAGAACTCTATGCAGTGCTCTTGGAATGTTATCAGTTTCACTGCCTCAGTTTTCACGTGCAGAGATGTAATGAAGATAGAATCTGGGGCTGGGCTCAATTCCATCCACATGAATAGCAGATTAAGCCTTTCACGCCTCCTTATATAACAAATCTAATCCCACCAAATCATTAGAAGGTAAAGCGGTGATTATATTAGCGAAAAGCTGTCAAGGTCAGATAGACTGACCCAATTATGATATTCACCACCCTGCAAAGCGTCTGTTGTGAAGTCGCAATCAATCTTCCCTGTTATATTAATACCACAGTTTGTAGTTCAGTACAGCTGGCAACGACGAGAAAGCCAAGAAGGTATGTATAAACAACAGAAGCCTATATATATGTATATATATAGTTTTCTTAAAGTGTGTTGGATAAATCACTTGCAAAATTCCAAATCCTGTCTTAGTCTAAAAAGTAAAAAGCCACAATTTTAAGAGTTGATTCCAGGAGAGCTTAAGCAAGTGGCCACGTGTGAAGGCAGGGCAAAAGGAATCGGTCCCCTATTCCCTATTTTGGCCAATTCCTACGCAACAATGACATATGTGTCCGATGCCACAATTTAACATGACATTAGCTACATAGATGGACTATAACTAATTTTGGGGAGTTTTTTATGGTAAAAGAAAATACAAATAAGATGGGAAAGAGAACAAGAGATTGCCACCAAAGCGTGAAAAGGGAGGTTAGTTCACAAGTTTTCCGCCGGTCAGAGAGCATAACAACGTCCGTGCAGGTTGACCTTTTTGTTACTTAGATTAATCCAATGCCCATATCCTCCCCGTTCCTCAAGCCATGCTCAAAGTGAATTGAATTCTATTCTTTTTGTCCAGTACAAAAAATGGACAGCCAGCCAACAAGGTACATAGCTCACTCACATCACATGCCCTCCTCAAATTCCTCCCACCTTCTGCTGATTGCACTGCACCTACAACATCGTATACATGCATGTAATATATGACTCGTCATCATTCATTTACCTTTTTTAATACTTCAGTCCCCTTCGTTTAACAAAGTATACTACCACTTCCCTTGTTAAATAAACTGCTAAAAGTAGAGAATACGAGAATTTCCCTATCCTAATTAAGATCTAACCTTTTCTTCTTCCAAATAGCCAACCCCTTAGGACTGAATGCAGAAAAGTAATATACTATTCTAAAAGGGATTTTCAATTCACCAAAATTGCAATTTGCAGTAGCAAAATAAACGAATTAATATTGTATTCCCACTTCAACGCCCAAAGCCAATCTCTTCTCCTCCAACATGCTTCAGAGCAGTTCTCTTTATTTAATTCCAACTGCAACTAAAATGCCGATTCAAAGAAACGGACTATTTTAAGTATTAATAACGAATTGAATGTTCCTTCTCTTTTCTTGTTTTATTTTCCATAAACAGAGGGAATCACATAAACTAAGATACAGATAGTCCCACAATAATTCCATATTAAAGAGAGAAAAAATTAAAACCGAATAAAAATTTTACTAACAAAGTTAAGGAAAATGAGAAATTGAAAAAAAAAATGTGTGGCAAAAACAATCCTGAATGGGGAATTTACCAGTGCCGTATAACGCCATCATCAAAGAGTGTGACCGTACAAATCATATGGTGCCCAAATAGCATCGAGAGGGCATGGCCTCCGGGAGTCCAGCCTGAGCCATGGTTTGCCCGAACCGGACCAATGTAGCAAACTAACTGGACCAGAATGCAAGTTCCGACAACTACCATTTACATTATCACCACCTAACCCATGTTGGTTCCACCTATGCTCGATCGGCGCCACGTGTCCCGCAAAAACCAAAAGGAACGGCGGTAGTGAGCCCAGCTCATAGATCCGTTCAGTCTTTTGGATCTCCATCCACCTCTCGATCCGCTTCGTGTACCCGACCCGCCTCCACCTAATCAGATCTATCACCATAACTCCCGTGTTGAAGTAACACGGCCTCCGTCCCTGGAATACGCTCGAGAACCTTCTATCTGTCCAAAACCTCCCCGTGAAATACTTCGTGAAGTTGGCGTGACAGTACTCCGGCGCTCCAATTGTTCTCGAACTTAAGTCCGTAGACCACAGCTGTCTGATATCATCAACTACTACTAAATCGGAGTCCAAGTAGATGACTCTACCTACACACGGCTCTAGCAGATCCGCCAAGTAGTTCCTCGCGTAATTTAGCGGCTGTTCCAGAGCTTGCCTCACGGAAGTCGAGATTAGGTTTTTGACAATCTCCGGGTCAAAATAATATACCTTGAACTTCAATTTAGGGAACGTAGACCTCACTATGGAGTCCATCTTCATCTCAGAAACCAAGAAATGAAAGAAAATGTTCTCCGGACACTTGGAATGTTGCATAATGGAGTGGACTGCAGCGATTGAGCCGCGGAGATACTCGTAGTCGAGAGTAATCGCTACGTGGACCAAAGAAGGATCGCAAACGCCGGTTTTAGGGTGGTCGGAGGAGCTGCATTCATCGACATTGCGGAAAACAGGAGCTCTGCGAAAGGAGTAACGGTCGGCAACGGCGGTTACTGGCAATCTGTCCAAGTGGGAGGATCGAATGGCCTCGGCGGGCGGGAATGATTGGAGAGAAGGAGAGAGAACGATCATGATCATCGCGGCAGAGAAGAATCCAGAGAATTGCATAACCCATAGCATCTTCACACAATGAATCGCTCTTCTCTTCCTCTTCTTTGATTTGAAATCGAATCGATCACAAGTTTTGTACGAACAAAACCTAACAAACGCTAGGCTTGCTTTGAGGTCCGCCAGTGTAAAATCAAACGCACAATAAAGTAAAAGGAAGAGTTGGAATCGATCTTTTGCTCTTCTTCAAAGTGGTTATGCCGTGAGAACAAAGCGAGGTTCCATGAGAGAGAAAGTATGAGAATCCATTAGAAACCTAAGCAGAGCGGCATAGATATTGGGCCCCGGGAGCTACCTTGCGCCGCCGAGTCCTCTACGCCCTCCTCATTTCTTCTCTCCCTCACATCCCATTCTTTAGTAATCGCAACACAATTACAAGAAGCCAAGAGACTAGAGAGAGAGAGAGAGAGTCACTACTACCTATTGCTTGTTAGCAATTACCAGTAGACACGCCATAGAAATCAACGGAACAGATGATTAATCAAGTTAGGACTATACGCACGGTTAAAAAGTCAAAAGCGAGTAACTGTAAGTTAATTCTGAGATTAGGAAATAAAAATCTTTAGTATTATTATTTAAATCTGAAATGAAAAAAACATAAAGAATTGATTGAGAGTTGTGTGTGGAAGGAAAGAACCAGCTGTCCTTGTCTTGTATCGCAGTGACGACTGCGTCCCCAAACCATCACGTACCCTCATCGTTTATATTTTCTATTTGGCTCTTTTTAGTTTTTTGTTTGTTATGTTGTTTTTGCCCCTTTTTTTGGTTCCTGCTGTTTAGTTAGTAATGTGTTTATTAAGACGAGTAAAAACAAAATGCCATCAATTCTTATGACCGATAGACCATATAAAATGGAGGGGCAATGATTCCTGTAATTTGTTCACAAACAAATACAACTGTCGGTTGTCTTGATTGATTTGGGGAGATTAAGCTCTTCCTCCTACTCCAAGCACTCAACTTTGCCTTCTATTTGTTGGTTAATTAATATTAATCTATATTTTGGTAGTATATTAAAGGCATTTAGTAACTAAATGCATCTTTAATAACTTTAGACTGCAAGGAAATATGGAATGAATGGACATTGTTCTAGTATAGAAGGAAACAGCCGGAAGAACTTTCTTAATCATTGTCACCAAGTGTCCCTGTACACACCCATGTGTGGTTTAATGCGTTAAATCTGGTTTACTTCTTGCCTCCAATCAGTGAGTAAGGCTGATTTACACTTGCTCGGAAATTTCACTGCTTTGAATCTCGTGATTTTTAAAAAGCTGCAGTATTTTTATAAAAATAAAAACGTAAGACATACGAGTTAATCTGTCCATATTAAGTTCACTTAGCTTATACCGCTTTAAAACAGATGTTAATTCATTCAAGTTTACTTGTCATTGATTGTTAAAGAAAATACTCACACATTCATATAGCTATAGGCGTAAGGCTATATCGAGTATTTCTTTCCGCAGAATATCGTACAAGCAAGACGTTCCATGTCTCATGTCTGAGCGACCGCGATACAAGACTGAGGCTGATGTAAGAACATATTAAATATTGCTTTTTATAATTTTATTTAATATATAATTTCTATCTATTAAGTTTCTTGTCTATTTCAAATATGATTGTTATTTATTAAGAAGGAATTCTCGGTTAGACAAGGTTTTTACTGAGCCTCTCATTGTATAAAAGGGCGTAGAGTTTTTATTATATTGTCACCAAATTTTATCAATCAATAATTTTTTTTACAAAAAAAAAATCTTAAAATTTTCTTTTACTTCCACTTACTTCGCGCGAGAAGCTTTTATGCTGCAATTTGCATTTCTATGTTCTTCCGTATTCACTTTTATTTACTCTAAATTTATTTTATAAACGACCTATCGACCATTTTTATTGAATGATCCTAGATCATCCACAAATCGTGGGATATCAAATATTAGAACATTCGATAATATTTTAAAATATAAATTCGTCTTAAAATTATAAAAATTTTAAAAAGAAATCTAATTTACAATGTTTATAACTTAGTTATTAATGACATTATTTATTAATAGAATACTTTTCATTTAATTAAAATTTAATTTCTGAAATTGCTGATATTGCAAAAAAATGAAAAATGTGACTGCATTTTTTTATATTTAAGAGAAACATATGAA
This sequence comes from Erythroxylum longipes, assembly GCA_027563885.1. NCBI lineage: Eukaryota > Viridiplantae > Streptophyta > Magnoliopsida > Malpighiales > Erythroxylaceae > Erythroxylum > Erythroxylum longipes. The sequence continues at coordinate 6,739,798 of JAOQMS010000004.1, read as the reverse complement.
ATTATGAATACTGAATAACGATAAGATGTTAATTTCATGCATTTATCCATTAGAATTTCGGTTCAACTTATACATCTTAAATTTTTAACTTAAATGTCATACCTGAGGCGAGGAAATGACAACGCATGTCCAATGTGACGCGAATCAACAGGGTATTTTCTAATAATCCGAAAAATGTTAATTTTGATGCGTCCTTATTGAAAATAATCATTACCAATTTAGAGTTTATTGGGATGTTAATATTATTGTGCTTACTTGTCCGTTTAAACTTTAAACAAATCCGACTATGTTTTCGAAAAATTATCTTTGTCCAAAGAAAGGAAAAATGACTTTTGCTTATCCCATAATCACCGTTAATTATCAATTGCTAAATCACAATTAAAGAATACTTGGTTAATTAGTACGAGAAGTGAACAAAGATATTATAATTAAATAAATAATATTATTATATCTTCTTTTACAACAATACTCTATACTCATAATATAACCATTCTCCAGCTTGAACCAAGCATTTCCTTAAAGTTGTTTTTATGCGTTGCCTTTGCATTAAACGTTTCAAAACGAGGAAGAGCCACTAGCATTGAATCAACTAATTAATAGTAATAATAATTGTATGAAAAATCATTTTAAATTTTCTTTATAATTTGAATTCCAAGTACTTCATTTGATTTGTCTAATAATAATATCATATTTCCCACATGAATTATCATCAATGTCAGACTTATTTACCAACCTACGTCTCATTTTCACTCGAAAAAAAAACGATATTTGTTTACAAAGTTAATAACATTTTGTGGTTCGGAATCGTCACCACAATTATTGGCAGGGCACCGACGTTCCTCGCAACAAGGCTTACACTGACATAGCAATTACATAAAGCAGAGCGCGTGTCAGAAAATGCAAAAAGCTGTAAATTAAATCTAATTTAGATACATAGTTACCATTTTGGACATGACCAGAGACAAGACATGAGATGTTGCGAGAGCCCCAAATTTCATCTGAAAATATAAATGAAATAAAGGACAACTTTGTCCTAGTAGACCAGGTCCCGCAGAATCTATGGACCCATCTGACTAATTTTGTCACATAGCCCACATTTAACATGTTAGCAATGAAAATAAAATCCAACAGTACATTTGGAAACGGTGGAAATTAGGGAAAAGAGGAAAGCTGTGGGCATGAACAGGGAAATCCAGGGAGCACCCATAATCAGAAACCGTCAGAAGGCAGGGAGTGAATGAATGGTAGTGTAAACCAGCTGTGCCGGTCAAACCATTGGATTCCAGCCACGTTTACAGAGCATGCCCAGAGATGTCAGGTCCCATTTGCACAGACTACAGGTGTACGGTGTTCCTGCACCGGTGAATTTTACATTATTATATGTTTTCTTTATTATATAACATTAGACGTACTATTTCTTATAAATTGATTTCTTTTGTGTGGAATAATTCCCAGCATCCCCACTTGTATTTAAAAGAGTGCAAATGTTACAGATTACAAATGTCTAATGCTATCATTTTCATCTTAAGATTGACAAATGCATGTTGTTGAGTTCAGAGTTTGATTTTACTTGTCATTATATAAACTTGTAATCGAAGAACATAAGCGTAAAAAGGGTGTCTTGTGTGTTATTGACTTCTAAGAGTTTGAATTTTAAACAATTATTTAAATTAAATTTATCATATAATTTGAATGAATAATTTATCAAATAACTTATTTAGAGTACATAATTTAGAATTATCATGTGTATATGAGATTAGTTAATACACACTTAAAAATTATTAGTTGTAATAAAAAATTTTGATGATTAAAAATTCAAACAGTCGGTTAGTTTAATTATAAAAATCTTGAACCGACTAATTTTTTGATTCGATTTTTAAATTTTTAGTTTGATATATTTTAATAACATATTTTGTTAAAAACCAATTAGTGTATTAATTAATCGGTCATTTTTTTATAAACTATTCAATTCTTATAAATAAAAATATATCAATTAATTTTCATTTGACAACATCTTTTTCAATTAAACTTTAAATTTTCGACGAGTAAGGACATTTTTCTTCAATCACATTTATTTTTTTAATTATATTCAATTTTTAACTGATTTTATAACAGTCTAATACTAGTTGAACTCTTCAAATCTTAAAGTTCTTGTCTTATTAGTTTAACTTTTGGTCCAATTTTTAAAAACATTGAAAAATCTATTATTTCATTAGTATTGAAAGATAATTTAAAATTTGCATAACATGTAAATAATTAATTAAAAAAGACAATTTGAGCTTATCCATTCACTCTATATTTTAATAAGTATTTATTGTTTAGAAAAGAGGATAATATTTTTAAAAAAATTTAAAAGATTTTAATTATATAATCAAGTTTGTAACAAAATTTCTAATTCAAAATATTACAAATTTAAGTTGCCATAAGAGATTGCATCTCACTTAAAATTTTAAAAGAAATATTTGATTCAATATTATTTCTTAATTATAACTTATTAATTTATTTAAAAACTTATTTATACTGTATAATTTATCAACTATTATGTATATACAATGATTTTTTGGGTACAGGTTTAAAAATCAATGATCGTAATTCTATTGATATAAAAAAAAACAATTAACAAGTTGAAAGAGCTAATTAAACGTATTGGAGGAGCCTAAGTCCAATCATCCTCACATTCATCGATGACCTTACGAGGGTGTCAATTATGCAACCCTCAATTTTCTACTAATATTGCTCGTTGGCAACAGAAACATGCACTTGCATTATTGTCTTTCATACATCATGAAAACACTAAGAAAATGATGTACATTACATCACTTATCTGTATTTTCAAAACATCGTCCAAATCTTACATCCAGAAATAGCCTTGTGTTTTGTTCAACATGAAAGCGTGAATGGGTAGCAGGTGGAGAAAAAGAAACACCGATGGGTTACGGTCGGCACATGCACCAACCAATAGAACCAGCAAAGCCACAGTACCTGTTTGTTTGAGCTATAATCCACTAAATTAATTGGTGGAAGCAAATGTTTGATAATTGTTTAAGCAGATAAAATCAGAGTAAAATGTCTTATGCCCATACACTAACGATTCTGGTCAATTAATAGAAGATCACAAGGAACACTTGCAATTAAGTAGTTACATGTACATACTTTAAGAAGTGCTTTAAAAAAATACCAATGATTAAATTATTCTATAATTGCAACATCTCAGCTGGAGGTTGTGGCGTCAGATTCAGGGATGTTGATTGGAGCTAACCGTTGGCAACTTTGGATTTAACTAATGAAAAGAGCTCAATTTTCAAAACCAAACCCTTTCTTCTACTAATCTTTTTACTATTTAGCCGTTGGGTGGCCATTAGTCACCGATCCTTATCGTCTTCACCTAGAAAGTATTGACTCAGTGTGGAAGCAAACTACACAAAGAAAGAATGACAACAAAGGGGTCTTATTCCGTTTTTCTTTTTTTTTTCTTTGGAAATTAAAAGAATGCATTTCCAAATAAGATGTTTGTAGTTTGTACCTTACAAAATGTTACAAGGGGTCTGATTGAGTTACAAAATAATTCATCTAATTAGCTTATAAGATACGCTTCTAATCTTATAAGGTCTTGCTCAAAAAAACCTCACCAATTGAACAAGATTAGGATTTGATAAATTACCAAATCAACGAAGCATAAGAAGAGTATTATTTTGGGAGGTTCAGTACTGCAATAAACAAAAAATATATATTTTCGTGTGTGGAGAAACTGGTGTTTAACTAAGTTAACTGTAAAACCATATGTATTGGCTCATTAATTAACTACTAATAATCTAATATTGAAACATAGAAAATCTCCCAACTTTTTTATGCAAAAAAGGGGCTAACAAATGAAAGATTTGGTTGGGCTCTAACCCTCTGCTCTTTGTAAGGAAAAGAATCCGGAGAGATTTGGTGTGCCTAGGATGGTTGGTTTAGTTAGGATGGAGCAGCGAATTAAACATAATTAAAGACATACAATTGGAAGTTGATCCCACCAAACTGCTATTAATATTAAAGATTGGTGGCTTGGTGCTTATAAACTCTTGGCTCTTGCGAATTCTTCACCCAATTGTGTAGGTATCAATCAATAAATCATGCGTGCACATTTCTATCATAGTTTGGTAGAAGCTTATTGTTCTGGCATGTTTATCCATGGCAGCTCCCTTTTACAAGAGATCTTCTTTATTATGGTTGCTTCTTTGAACAGCTAATTAAGGCTTGACATCAATTTGAAGCACACAGAGGACTTTTTATCAGTTCATGCTTGTTAACTAATCAATGTTGTAATTAATTAGTGGCTTTATTCATTTAATAAAGACTGTTTTATGTAATCACTACAAGAAAATTGTAAATTACCGACGGAAATTTATTGACGAAAAAAATTCTGTACTACATTACCAATGGAACATGCTTTCTGTCGGTATAGTTGTTGAAAAAAAGGTGCTTTACAACTAAAAAAAAACTTCATCGATAAAGGAGGAGGTGAAACTTTTGCCATCGGAAGTTAACAACGAATTACTGAAAGTCGTCGTAAAAATAGGTGCCAATGATTCCCAACAAGAAATTTTTGTCTATTGGTAAGTTCAACAACATTGGGTTGTTGCTTTAATTCGAAACGACGTCATTTCTTTATCACATTTTAATGCAGGTTGATCCCTCCTTCTCGCGTTTCATCTTGTCTGTGGAAAATTTCAGAAAGCTTTTCCCTCTAACTACGTTGTCGTCGTCTTCTGGTGTTCTCCAGTTATACACCATCGTCATCGTCACTTTCTCCGATTAGTCATCCGTTGGGGTTAGTTCCTCCTTTCCACTTGGTTTTTTATTTTTCTTCTTATTGTTGTTAGGGAAGGTTTTGTTTTCGATTTTGGTTGATTTCGTTTGTGTTTTCTGTGTCTATTTCAAGCGTTAGTGGTTCATTCTGCATCTAAACGTGTTACTGTTGGTGAAGAATGCAAGGTACCAGTGTTTTATTAATAGTTAGGGATGAGTTTGTTATGCCTATAAAGTGTTCGATGAAAGGCCTAAAGGGATAAATTTGTTTTGTTTAAATATCTTAACTTAAATAGAATCAGATATAGTATGGATTCAGATACAATGTTTATACTTTTATAACAAATACATAATTGAACTAGTATATATATGGTTTCCCGAATATTAATTGTTAATAATAACATAAGGTCAAAACATATGTTAGAAAAAAAAGTAGTAATGATGATGGTGAATTAAGTATAAGTTGATTAGTTTTAGAACTAAAAGAAAATAAATGAGCAAATCATTCATGGCATGGAAAAACAAAGGATAGATACGAATTTGGCACATTTATACTATAGGTTTAGACTTAGTTTATACTATACATTAATTATAGTCTTACCTAGGGGTTGGGGATTGAAAATAAAAATGCAATACCTATAGTAGATATCAGGTCTTAAAATTAAATTGAAATGCCAAAGTTACATCTCTATTAATTAGGTACTAAATTCCACACTTTACATCTCTCAAATTAGTTTGATTCTTCATTTTTAGGAAACATATTCTAACCTTCATGAATAAGTGCTTCTTCTATATTCATAGTTTTAATTTTTAAAATAAAAACTAGATGTGATATACTTCTAAAATGTATGTTATGGCATTATATTTAATATCAGGCCAATTATATGTGGGAGCATGATTCTTGCTTTTAAAATAATGTTGAGTCTTAGATGACTGTGAATGAGATTGCATGCTACCTTATGTCTTTGCACAAAATTTATAACTATTCTTTTCCTGATAATATTAAGCTCTATGCCTAAATTTTTAACAATACATGAATGTATAAGACTTGCCTTTAAAGTAAGGCCTAATGGGTGAAGCGTATGTATATGATTTACATGTATGCTTAGATATTGATGCACTATGTTTATTTTTCATCTTAGGCAAAGGTTATTCAATATGAAAATGTTTTCCTTTGATAAATGTAATATTATAATTGGATGCGTGCTTATAATTGTATTTAATCTCATACCTATTATAGGAATTATTTTGTGCTCTTAGCATGCCTTTCAGTTTCTCACTTCCTTGGTGAATTTAGACAATGAGTCTTTGAAAGAATTACCCTCCTTCTTAAATTTATTAATCTTATGCTTTAATTCACTTAAGTTATGATTGCTAATAATGGCCACACTCTTACTTGATTATATAGTATATAATTCATTCTTCATCATAGCAGTATCACTTATATACACATCTAAATACTTTTGAGACTCTTTTGAGCCCAGAGTATAGTTTATTCCTTTTCATTCTTATGATCTCAAGACTTTAAACTAGTTCATACTTATGATCTCAAGACTTCCGTAATCTTTTCTTTCTCAACTTTAATTGGGCTACCTGTAACTTCTTTTTATTAGCGTCTTTAATTTAAGAGGGTCCCCTCTTTGTATTCTCATTGTTCTTATTTATCGTGCTACTCACATTACATGCCTTTTTATGTCTTTATATGTTAATTATTGTTATTTTTGCCTTTAAATTTATATTGTTCATATGTAGAATATGAAAATAGATGAATATATGAATTGTCTTTCTTATAGGTCGTGTTTTAGGTTGAAGAATGTCAAGAATTGTTCAACCTCATTCATCTTCTTGGTAGTTTGCCATTGTCCGTCTATCAAGGTAAGTTGTTCAACTAAGTAATGTCTAAAATATGATCAATTTTGTGTTGCTCTTTACAATTTTACCTTGAACAATGATTGATGAGTTTTTAGGTTACGGTTTAATAGTCTAAGTATTTATGTACGGGCATTGTTTAAATCGAAACATAAAGACTTGACAGGCCATTGTGATTAGTTTAAGTCTTCATTTATAGGAAACAAAATCTAACTTTTATGAATAAGTGCTTCTTCTATATTCATAAGTTTAATTTTAAAAATAAAAAGTAGATGTGATATACTTCTAAAATATGATCTATTAATTGGCATTTGTTGAACATCACCTACAATTTGATTTAGAGTTAAATATCTAATCTATTAGAAGCTTTTTTATCCTTCTTACATTCCTCACTTTTTCTTAACAATTTGATCTATAAATCCATGAAAGTCAAAGATCATATTTTCATATAAATTTTTACTTCTTTCAAAAACAAAGGTTTCCTTTTATTCTCAATAACGACGTTGTATGCAACAGATATAAATACGTAACTATTGAACTAGTGTGTTATATTAAATATGGAATTTTCTTTTTCGCAGACCCTATTTTGTGTTTTTAGAGGGTCTCTAATCGTCTAACCTCATTCTTTTTCTTTGTAGTCTGTCGTTATCTGTCCATTCAGGTAAGTCGTCCAACTAGTGTCTACCATATGTTTTCCTTTAAAAGTATAAGCATTTGTGTTTGGGTTTTATGTGAATGCAATGGAGGTTTTGATTTTGTGTTGTTTTTTAGAATATTCTTATAATCATTGGTGAGTTTTTATGTTCTTCTTTAATAATCAGTTTTGTTTGAATCATTGATGAGTAGGTGTATGAATTCCATAAGTATTTGTTATATAAGGAATGAGTTTGATCCCTCATGGATGATCCAATGCATAATAAACCCCTAGGATGGTATATAGACTGGAAACTCATGATGCAACTCCTATAAGGCTTATCGAATTCCACGAGCCTAGGAGTCGCAGAGAGAACTTGCTTTCTTGATTCACAGGTATAAATAATGTCACGTACCATAGTGCTTAGTTAAAAGTAAACTTTGGAAATCAACATGTAGGTGATTAATTCAAGCATAAAGACTTGAACTTCAATGTGATTAATTCAAACTTAGTATTATCATAAGAAATTCACGTAATTGGCATGACAATTTGTTGCATAATAAACCCCCAGGATGGTATATAGGTTGGAAACCAGTGATATAGCTCCCATGAGGTTTATCGGAAAAAATTTCCATGAGTCTAGGAGTCATAGTGAAAACTTGCTTTCTCGATTCACAGGTATAAACAATGTCACGTACCATAGTGCTTATTTAAACTCAAACTTTGGAAATTAACTTGTAGGTGATTAATTCGAACATAAATATTTGAACTCATATGATATAATATGTAGCATCCTGTCCCCATACTAAGGGTTATAACCTCAATTTCAATAATGGGGAGAATGACAATGAGAGAGTTAAAGGAAAATTTGCATTTCATGCTCAACAGAATGTCAGCATACATGCATGTTAATTTGAGTCTTTGCACACATGAAAATAATTGTACATGCACTCATTGACATTTCAAATATAGTGAATAGTAATAGGATAGATTGAAAATTGTGGTTATAGCGAATGATTAAAATGAAATGGAGTAGGAAGACTAAAATAAGATCTAAGTGTTGGACTTAGTGAAAAAAATGTGTTGAAGAATTTTACTGAGAATATTTAGTATGGGAGTTATAGATGGTGGAGTAGAAAGTTATGGTCTTAATAAGGGGGAGATGTTCAGGAGCATAGACGTATCGTCTGTAAAGACGATACGTCTATGATGACATCACATCGTTTGTGATGACGTCATATCGTTTTAAGAGATGCATCGTCTGTAAAGATGTATCGTCTGTGATGACGTCATATCGTCTTAAGAGATGCATTGTCTGTAAAGATGCATCGTCTGTAAAGATGTATCATCTATAAAGACAAATCATTTGTGATGATGTCACATTGTTTGTGATGACGTCATATCGTCTTAAGAGTTGCATCATCTTAAGTTGACTTTGCTTCATCTTAAGTTGACTATCTGTATCATCTTAGGTTGACTTCTGCTTCGTCTTAAGTTGACCATTTGCTTCGTCTACTTTGTGTTTCGTCTGCTTTTTGTTTCGTCTGTTTTCTGCTTCGTCTACTTTTTGTTTATATGACCGAAACTTCGTCTGCTGCTGGCATTCGCCTGCTTTTGCATTCATCTATTTATTGCTTCGTCTGCTTTTTGTTTCGTCTGCTTTTTGTTTTGTTTGCTTTCTGCTTCGTCTACTTTTTGTTTATATGACCGAAACTTCGTCTGCTTCTGGCATTCGTCTACTTTTGCATTCGTCTGCTTATTGATTCTTCTGCTTATTGCATCCGACTGCTTTTGCATTCGTCTGCTTATTGCTTCGTCTGCTTCTGGCATTCGTCTGCTTTTGCATTCATCTGCTTATTTCTTCGTCTGCTTCTGACATTCGTTTGTTTTTGCATTCGTTTGCTTATTGCTTCGTCTGCTTCTGGCATTCATCTGCTTTTGCATTCGTCTGCTTATTTCTTCGTCTGCTCCTGGCATTTGTCTGCTTTTGCATTCGTCTGCTTATTGCTTCGTCTGCTTCTGACATTCGTCTACTTTTGCATTCGTCTGCTTTTGCATTCTTCTGCTTTTGCCTTTAAAAGACAAGCTACTGTCCTTGTCTTTATCCTTCTTGAAACTTCTTTCTTTAGAATTCTTCCAACCCAGAGCTTTTCATCAAATATTTACCGAAGCTAAACCTTGCTTTTCTCTGTTTGTCCCCACTTCTACTGGAATATTCCTTTCTTCCATTCCAAGAAAGACCGAGCCTCCCTGTCAACTTTCAAGTTAATATACGTAGGTGCATGAGATATTAGAGTTATGTGATTTTGTAGAGATTGGAGCTTCAAACAAGTAAGCTTGCTATGATTATGTAGTTTTTGCATGAAATGAAGCATGCATCACTAGTTTACTACTAAATGGTTAAGAACAGTGATATTTTTATTTGCTGGAAAATGAGTGAGGAGATTTGGTGTACTGTACATAGTGATTTTCTTTGAATTGATGACTGGAATATTATGGGATAGTGTTAAACCAATTTTGGGAGTTGAAAGATCAATGAAAGTGTGTAATGGTG
>JAOQMS010000004.1:6717190-6729850 GCA_027563885.1 Erythroxylum longipes | reverse complement strand
AAAACTCACCCAAAATTTGCAATTATTTTTCAGGATTAGAAGAATACCCTGTTAGGCCAACGAGAGTATACCTACAGCATACAAGTGAAGGATAGAGGTCAGGATCAGTTCGCGTCTGTATTGCATTTCCTTAATTTGTATTGAATTGTTTGTTCCACAACTTTTTGTATAAAATTGTATTCCGAAATAACTAAAGCGTTTTGTATTTGCGAAAGGACCCAAATGGCTATTGAAATTCTGATGATTGTATTGCTATGATTGGAAATGTTTATGAAATAAAGTGTGCCCGATTTGGTTATCGATTTCTGCACATTATGTTTATGGTTTCAAAAAAATTATACTGAAATTTGAATGATTGAGTGCTATAGCACGCCACCCTCGTGGGGCACAGGCTCGGACATCACCCATCGATGTCGGGTTTGAGTCTTGTGGGTGTGAGGTGCTACAAGATAGGTTGGTTTCAATATGGAGGAGAAATGGTCATAGACCTGTAAAAACTTAGGGAATGTTTTGTAAAGTAAAGATTAAATGTTGTAAACTTAGGAGAAATGAAGGATACTAACTATGAAATAACTTCTTTAAGTAACAGTTTTATAGAAATGAATAATGTTAATAGATCTTTGATGTATAGACGATTAACACTAAATGGTTTCATTAATCCTGAGTTTGTTGAGGGAGTTGAAGCTTTTATTCATTATCTATGTTCTCAACCTACATACATGGATGACCCAAAGATCAGATGTCTATGTAAAAAGTGTAAACATATTTGTTTTCTTTTGATTGATGAAGTGAATCTCCATTTGTTTAGAAAAGGGTTTGTTCTAAATTATTTTGAGTGGACACGACATGAGGAGTTATTAATTTGTAGCATCCACTAACCCTACACCATCCACCACCCTTGTACCGACAGAGATATTAAGGATAAATGTTACGGATGAAGGATGTGACTTTCAGCCTAGAGCTAAGGGAGTTGATGGAAGAACTTACATCACAATTGTCAACAATTTGTAAGTAAAATTCTAAAAAATTTGTAATAAATGATAACAATATTGGTTTATACTGAAGTTATAGGTTTTGATTTAAAAATAATCTAAAATAACTTATATATTATGTTGGTTTCGTCTAGAACGTACTCAAACAATATCTCATTCAAGTTTAAGGAAATGATAGATCTTGAAGGTTATATATGGAAAAATGACTCTCAACCGACAAAGGAGTTTTATTATCAGGAGTTTGAGATACACAAAATATATTCTTTAATCTTTTTTATTTTATCTAATTTTATTCATTAATTATATAAATATTGTCATTTATGAGTATTTATAATATGTTTTTTCTTTTTTAGAAATATTATTTTGAGATCCAAAATTTGATGTAATTTATAATATATAGGAGAGGCGAGTTCGTACACGTTATAGAGACTTTCTTGCTTCGATATATAAGAATGGTATACGAACACTATATATATTTGAAGAAATATGGAGTCGTTGGCAGTAGTATTGGGCATTACTTTAGGCAATATTCATTTCAGAGCGCAATTCTGCCAACGGACATAGAGGACCAGACAGAGAGAGTCTACCGTACATACTAGAAGATGTTTGATCCACCAAAGTATGCACTTTAGCTTGTAAATATCAAAACTTTACACTTATATCTTGATTTTTGTACTTTGATGTATGGAATTTGATTCCAATGTAATTTGATGTATGAACTTTAAAATGAAAATATACGTGCATTATGGAGAATAATAATGTTACAAATGTCTTGTGCTATATATTAACATAAACAATTATAATGATAGGATCAAATACAATAAAGCACTGAACGATAGTCTAAGAACTTTGAAACTGTTGATGAGATTCAAGCGTATTTTGATGCAATGGGTGATAGGGACCGCTGTGGAAGGATTTTCAGCTTAGATTCATTTGCAAACACAAGTTATTCGCAATCCTTCACATCCACTACAGCTAGATCTAATAGGCGGTCCACATCAAATGAGAGAGTTCTTCAGCTTGAAAGCACAGTAAAGAGGCTGATGGAGTGCATAACTCAAATCCATAATGAGGTAGATGAGTTGAAGGTAGGGACAAGACCTCATCGTAGCAATCAGGGCATCCTCCTTCACCACCTGTATAACTTCTGGATAAGTGAATGTAACGATAGTCTGCTACTCTTAAGTTTTTGTATAATTTCTTAATTGACAGTAATTTCAAAATAATTATTCGTGTACATTATACTTTTTTATTATACCATTCAGGATAATGTTTACTTTATATTTATTAATTAATGTTATCTATTATTTACAAAAATTAAATGAACAAAAAAATCATATGATTATCAATAGAAAAATCAGGTAGAAAGTGAGAAATAGAGGTTGAAATTTATCATAATTAATTTTCAAACAAAAATACAATATCTATTGCTAATTAACGATGGATTGTTATATTACCTACAAAATATATCATTTCAACGCTAAGTTACCGACGGATATATAACTCCGTCGCTAAGTTCCCGACGGAATAATCTATTCCATTAGTAAATATTTAACGACGGATAATATTTTTTTTGGTAAATTTACCGATGAAATGTTTTATGTCTGTTGGCAAATTTAGCGACGGATCTAGACCTTACCGTCGCTAACTTCACCAATAAAATATTGTGACTCTGTCGACAAATTAGTGACAAAATATTCTAAATTCGTTAGTAAATTTACCTAAATTTACAACAGATTCATTTTATTCGTCACTAAGGGCCGTTTGGAAACCTTGGAATTGAATTCATTAATGAATTGAATTCAATTACATTAATAAGATTGAATTGAATTCAATTTACACTGTTTCGAACAAACCCAGTAATATTATAATTGAATTTAATTACACTATTTGGAACATAATTAAAATGAATTCAATTATTTTATATGACATTTTTATCCTTGACTAAAAGATAATCTTATTAAATAATCAACATTCACACTTACATAGAGCAAGTTATAAACATCAATTTCATTATAAGTGATATCATCAAAAAAGTCATTATTAAAATGAAAAGAAAAAATTGATTGTCAATAACATTAGGCTAGACCAAGCTATGAAGGTAATAGAAAACTATTATAATTTAAAAACTTAAAAATGCATGAACGAGCTTAAAAATGCATGAACCTAGAGAAGGTGCTGTTGTTCTTCTTGGTGGGAGGGGCTCCAGGTTGCGTCAGTTGAAGAAAAGTGAGGGCTACATCAGTTGAGATATGGGAGGGTTGAAGAGTAGCTGCGTCAGTTAGAGATAGGGTTATTACAACATGGGTATTATGGGAAGAGTAAGTTTTAACGTTTAAAAAGAAGTGTTGAAATGAGTTGAAATTCAATTCTCACAGTTTTTTGGCATAATTGAATTTATAAAGGAGGGTTGATTTCAATTACGTTTATGAATTCAACTTGTCTGTTTTTTTGGTTCCAAACATAGGAATTGAATTCAATGAAACAATTCCCATTGTTCCAAACAGGATGTAAATTTTACCTATAGCTATTTCTCCGACGACTCTTTCCGTCGATAATTTTTGTCACCAAATTTGTTTCCCGACATAATATCTTTATTTTCTGTCGGTAATTTTCGTTGCTAAAACCTATTTTTTTTGTAGTAAATTTTTAATTATACTTAAAACTTAATATAAGAGAAAACTTTTATAAAATAATTATTGTATAATTGAAATTATAATATGATCATAATCACAAAATTAAAATTATTTTTAAAAATAGCTTTAACAAAATATGATATTAATAAAATGATAAAACTAATACACATTATATTTATTTTTACGAGAAATAATTAATTTTATAAATTAAGTATAAATAAATTTAAGCAAACGATAGAGAATAATTTTATCTCTGAATTATTAGTTGCAATTATTCATTAAAATGATACGATAAATTATAAAATTTTCCACTACATTTGTGATTGGTATCACAATGAGTTTTTGGAAAATTTTAAAATGAAAGCAATTATCTGTCAGATTATTGGGATTTGGAGACCCACTTGATGGGAATCTATGCAGTCATGCAGTGTCTCAGATCTCAAGCACGTTAAACAAAGCATCAGAAGGAGACGTAATGAATGGATTCACCAACATCCACGCAGGTCGTCTTTAATATCAGTGTTGCATATGCTGGGAATCAAATGGGGGAGAAACATATAAGGTCATTCTATATTTTATTTCTCTTCTTCTCTATGGAGGTCTAAGAAAATAGAAAGGATAGAGACTTTGAAAGTAGCTCGGAAATAAAAAAGCAGCCACCATATACTGAATGATAAGAAGGTTCGTACATAGTGAATTGAACGACCGAGTCATTGATAAGAATTTCTTTCCTAACTACTTTATAAAAGAACGAGAATTGAAGTCCTCTTATTATAGTCGAGGCTAATGATAGTAAATATATACAAAGTATGCTTTATTTGTGGATTTATTCAATTTTATTCCTAACATCAATTCATGGGACCTATAGCGTCTGTGTGTGTGTGTGAGAGAGAGACATTAGGTTAAAATGTTTGTCCAAGCACGAGATAACCTATTTAAAGACAAGTAAACCAATTGCTTTTCTCATGATGTTCTAAAATTGATCTCAAGGGATCTCTAATGATGTGTTCTCTTCCAACAAGTCATCATTACTTTTTCTTTTCTCACTACGGAGTGTAAGCTAAGTGACGAGATATAACATCATTCTTAAGCAATACGCTTATCGGGCAACATGTTGGAAAACGGTCTATGGTTTCTCAAGCTTCAATCAAATGGAAAGACTTAATTAACCAAGTTATTAATCTGTGACATCAAACACTACTATAATTTTATATAAAACAAAAGGTCGAACGTAGTTTAGATTATTTTAAAATTAAAAGTATCTTATCATTATATAAATAGAAAAAAAGTGATTTTTTTTAAAATTATTTTAACAGTGATTGTTGTATAAATTATTATATATATGAGTAAATTGATATAATTTTAACAGTAAAATTTATTACAAAAATATTTAAAATTTTAATGAAAAATTTTCTTTTTATATTTTTAATTCTATGAGCTAGATTTTAAGTAATTTAAATGATAAAAGTATTTTTAAAATGAGTAAAACCCTCCTTTTATTTTTTTGTCTACGTACCCGATTATATATGCACGCTTTCTTGGTGTTTTTGCTGTTTTACCTTTTGGGTTCAAGTCATTATGCTTTATTCTATATCATGCCTGCCTAATAATCTGAAAACAAAGTTACAAAGACAAGCATCCACCAAGAAGTTGATTAGCATACTCTCAAAAAAAAAAAAAAAGAAGTTGATTAGCATGCATAATGTCAAGTTATTACACCATTTGATTATTATGTTCTTTCTTATTCCCTTGCGAGTAGCTGCTGCAGGATAGACTAGAAGTACATGGATGATAGGCTGATAGTTTCTCAGCCAAGTCGAAAGAAGCAAAGCTAAAGCCATTAATGTTTCAGAATTGTATTCCCATTTCCTCATCAGGTGTATTGTACTCGATGAGGAAGACGATAGCATCCAGCACCAATGACGTCTAGTCGATTTGTTCACTTCTAAGGTTAAGTAAGGTTTGCGAAGACTTCTGTTTTCTCGACTAAAAGAACATTTGAGCGCCTCCTTAGACTTAGTAACATTAGCAGTTGCGTGGATAAGGCTCTTGACACTTTCATAATGGATCTCTAAGTAGTCTAGAGAGGCCGCAAGGCCATGGTTGTATTGGGCTTCACGACCTAGATGCCAGAGTAGAGTAGAAAGCATGCTATTGAGTGAAGCCCATCAAGACTGTTTTTCTTTACCATGATTTAGTTTTCAATTCTCTAGCTTGCCTTAACGATCATTATTCTGTTTTCTAGAGCACCAATCACACGTAAATACTAACACAAAACAGCAGACTCTTTATTACTTGCATTTATTGATGTCATTTTATAATATCACGGAAATAGTCATCTCTTGGATTAGATGGGGAAAAGAAGAAAATAAGATTTGAAATATGTTTACAACGTAACAATATCCTCTTACATTTAGATGAAGGAAACTGGTTCTTCTTCCAAATTAACAACCCAAACCATGTACAGCAGTTTCGTGACTGGCAAATGCAACATTGAAGACTACCCAATTGTAACCACAAACCATAGGTGGTACAACCTTGAAGTGGACTTTGGCATAGGCCCAATTAAATATAAGAATAAACCTTAGAGCCAGCCACAGTTCTCGCTTGTGCGGACTTACTGCCATCATAAGCAGATACTGTCTAATATTTTCTTTCTTAGCGTCTGATTTTGTCCCAGCAATTGAGTACTGTTTTTGTTTTAAGGGCATTGATATTTGACCTTCTTGCAACTTTTCCATATGCAGATTACTTGACAGCCAACCTTTTCATGGAAGTAACTTACTCGGAGCAAATTGCTGAATGGAAATTATGGGGGCAAAAATTATTAACTCTCTTGAAAATTAAAATATTAAAACTAAATTATACTAATAATATTTAATTGATTCTTTTTCTTGCCCAGTGGGGGCAGCTTAACGTGGCTCCGCCTCTGCCTTTAATGGCGTTTCCAAGTCCTTGAAAATGACACCATCAGCAACTCTTGACAGCTAGAGCAAAGAGCCGAAGCACAGGGACAGATATTAACAGTTAACGTTTGATTAGGTACTTAATAAATAAGGTGAGGCCATTGAAGCTTACACAGGGACAGATATTAACAGTTAACGTTTGATTAGGTACTTAATAAATAAGGTTAGGCCATTGAAGCTTACTTGTGGTTGATTATCACTTCGTACCTAACGCTAGGATGGACCCCTTGAGCTTGAGATTTTGCAAAAGGGTCGTTTATTGAACGTAAAATGCTGTCCCCTAATCCACATTATCATTATTGATTAAACAAGTAAAAGCAATTTGATATACATCACTTAAGTCGTCATTCTATGAATAATATGATGGGAATACATATTTAAGGGGGGTGTATCCATTATTATATGGTTGTTAATCATAAACAAGAGGTTACACGACACAAGAGATTATTACTCGTATTGCTTCATCATTGATACTCATCCGGTAGAGAATATTACTCGTATTGCTTCATCTTTAATATGGTATGAGACTTAATTTAGTTTTATATTGTGTCTAATTTTATGAACACTTACTGATATTTTAAACATGAGAGAGGTATATTAGAATTCTTAAGTTCTGCATTGATTTTAAAAACATGAAGAATAAATTATAGAAAAAAATGAATTTCTAATCTAAAATTTGGCTTCGAATTAAGATATAATGTTAATACGAATCACTCCTCTAAATCACTCATCTTTGTTAAAGTTCAAAACTAATCATTCGGCAGAAAGGATCAAATGTGGAACATGATACGAGGAATAGACATGTGTCCGCAAGCGAGAAATAGGGGCAGTGTTGACTGCATGCTGTAATGTTATGTTGGTCGAGGACAAAGCCAGTGTTCATTGCTTAAAACTGTTCCTGCATCTAAATCCAGCGAAAAGGAACGCAGGAAATACTGCTCTGGATCGTCCAGCAGGATATCGGTAAATTCTATCTTCATTACCTACAATATGGACATGGTGCTCTCACAAGGGACCTCATCCCCCTTAGCTCATAAAAACAGGAAAGCATGAATATAAAGGCTCTGGGACCAACTTGGACATAAAGTTTCTCTTTTACCCTACCAACTGATGTCCTCTTTTCCTTCCACATACCTACTTGCAGTTTAATATGTAAAAAAAAAAAAAGAAAAGACAAAAGGTAACAAAAAGGGGTACCATGTACATGTACCGAAGAAGAGAATACTGTAAAAATTTTTATTTATTGATTTTGATCTTATTAACAATTAGGAGTTGATACCATATCAGCGCCAACTCAAGTACCTGCCACTAACTAAAATTCCAATAGCCAGAAAAGGGGCATCAAATAGACAAAGAGAATATGTAAACTCAAATATACAAGACAAGTTTGTTACCATGATTAACATTCAGCTATAGTAGCGAGTTTATCGATGGGCCCAAAGCTGGTCTTCCCTGCTGCCAAATTCTTTCGAGGCACCAACTGACCACCCCGTTCCATAACAATGGACTTATAGATCTCAATCACCATCTTCTCATCATACTCTTTAATGGGTCGGTTTCCGAACCAACCAATCGCCTCCGGCCTGGGGCCGCCGTACCCGGAGGTCACTACCCGAGACCTGGCGAATCCGAGCATCATGTTAACGTACGAATCCCTCAACCAACGGAAGAACTTCTTGGGCTTTAACCGAAGCTTCGGCTTGATCTTGATCTTCCAAAACCTCTTCTTTTTCTGGTTGGTACCCAGTTGGACCTGATTCATTCGCCTCCGACCCGACTCATTAATCCTCCTGTAACCCTTCTTTCGAGATAAGTAACTCTTCATGCTTCCGTACATTTTCTGAGTTCTCTAGTCGCACCCTCTGATCTCTATCTCGTTCAAGTGAAGGAGATAGAAGTAGAGAGATGGGCGGGTGGGTGATGTTGTCTATTGAATTGGAAAAGAAAAACCATAAGGTCTAAATTTATCGCAGTCACAAGCTTGGAAGGAACATGCTAAATAGGAGGGTGGTGGAGTTCATAAATGAATTTATCTGACGTGACGAGTCCACCCTGGATTGGCTCTCTGCATCTACCGCGTACGCCACGTAAGCATACGCTCTCTGACTTTTGTTCCTACTTTAAGCTTCTCTACCGTGACTCCCTTGCTACGATAGGCATAAAAATAACCCCAGCCCATGTTTGACTTCGTTGGAAAGTTTTTCTAGCAAATAGTCTGTTCAAAGTGGAAGTTACGACTGAGAAGTGGCATTTGGGAGATAAAGAGTTGAATGATTAGTTTGTTAAGCGTTTGAACTATGATTTTGCCAGATTAAGGAAATCCATTGCTACAGGTTTTTCAAAATTATGAATGATAAATATAACACTCAAAACTAATATGAGTATAAGTTTAATTATTGATTTGAAATTTATTAAACACAAATTTGTTTGATATAGTTAAATAGGAATGACTTAACATAGAAATCTCACTTTAGATTAAATTTTCATATAAGTTACATATTAATTTCATAAAAAAGGATTATAATATAATAAAATATATTAATTTCATAAAAAATATTATAATATAATAACAATCCAATAATACGCTACCTCACTTTCAAATGAAAAAAGAATGGGGAGTATAATAAAGAGAGTAATTGTGTGACTGAAAAATAAAAGAGGAAAGGAAAGGTGATCGGATCGCTGTGTGATGATAAAAATTTGGGAAGAGCCAAGGAGCAGGTGGTTAGGCTTTCATTATTCATTTATTGGAGAGAAATACGTGATCCATGCTTGAAAGTTGAAATTGAAATAAAGCTGGGAAATAGCTGACGGTGGCCACACCTAGCAAGTAATTGAGTTCGCTTTGCCGATCAATAAATGGAGCAAGCATTTGTTGACTTTAAGTGGTAGAGTCCTATAAATTCTGTGTTAAAATTAAGGACAATAGCATATTATCTGTATTCATTGTATTGTAGTACTTAGGGAAACAATCACATCAATTTAGTTTTTAACTCAGAAATATATACCTTACGTACTGTGTAATTATAAAAATATTCTGAATTTTCTTCCAAAAGTAAATGATTTTTTTTACTTTGATTGAAAAGTATCTTGATTCCATCTTTAAGAAAGAAAGAACGCCTATAGTGTTTCGCCCTCAATCCTTCTTTTCCTAAAACTATAATACCAGATAAAGCTTACCACAAGAAAAAGTAAGACAGTCAAAACTTGGACATGGACCTCAGTTTTTATTAATCAAGAAAATAAAGCACAATCAATTCGTATCTTTAGATACCAATAAATTATAAAGTTCAGTTATCCAGAAAAAGGATAATTTATAGCCTCTCACGTTGTTTGTTCCTTAATAATAGGAACGGATTACGTAGGCGGAATTGGAGGGGTCAAAGAAATCCATGATACCAATTTGAGACGTATTGTCATGTTGTTTTCGTTTCGGTAAGTACAATATGAAGTGTTCATGTTTCACGCAATTAAAACAACGTAAGCTGAGGAATTTTTTTTTTGGGTTTACACTGAAAAATGCCTGAATAAAAAATTTTCTAATATTACTCTAATAAAAGTATCTATTTCTTGCATAAATTTCTTGAATTCTATAAATATTCTAATTATAAAAGAAAACACATCCACAAATCATAGAAAATTGCTGTTCATGTGTCAAGATAACCATAAAGTATTGAATTAGATACGAGCCAATGTCATAGTAAAGATATAAGATCGATCAAAACATATTATGTGTATAATTCACGCCGTGTCACTAACGCATACGAGTAACATAATTCATGTCCTCCAGACAACCTGCCACCCACCTAGTTCTACGATTCATATGCTAATGGCTTTCAGCGCTTCAAACAATTAAATGAAACAGACATTGACAGGATAAGAGAAACAACAAATTGTCAGTTTCGAGCAGTTTTGAAAGCTTTACCTCTTCGTCCCGTAAATGTCAGTATTATGTCACATTCTTCGTGTTCGGCTTAATGAATAGGACGGTGGTGAAGCTTAATTAGGTGGGAAAATTCCCTCATAACTTCCCCCTCTGTCCTAATCCTTATATCAGAGTAGCACTTCTTTAAAAAACAAAGCCAAAGAAGCATCTCTGAATTGTAACCAAAAAGTCTCTCTTGCTAAAAGCGACTTGAGAGAGATTGGTGCTAACTAGTTAGGTCTGACTTTAGTATTACAATTCCTTTTCACTGTCAACTAATTTGATCTACATTAAATGCCAAGTTTTTGTTTTTACACAATTCATACCAATCAATGACCTGACGAAGTTCCTCCGAGTTCAACTTTCTCCAAATTATACATTTCATCTTGTTGGTAGTTTTTTCTTTGGTGACTTTTGAGAAATTTATTACTCGGTGACCACTGACCAGTGGTTAAGTTCCCAAATTGCTGGAGAAAATTACCGAACAATCATGCTACATTTAACGAGAGATGTCAAAAAGGGTCGGGGCAATCAGGGTTGATCAGGTGCCTGGCCTATAACCTAACCATTATTTCTATAAATAACATTGTTTTGGAAGTTTTTTTTAAGAAAAAGATATGACAAGCAAAGTTGGCCAGATCCTCTTGTGACTCGTTGGGCCATAAGCTGAGCCACAGGCCGGGTCACGGGTTAGACCCGTCGACATCTCTACATCTAACAAGAAAAAGTCTACAAGTAATCACTTTTTTACTAAGTTTACGAATAAGGTGATCAAAACAACTACTAACTTTGCTCATATATCTTACTTAACCTTAATTAAAAGCAGGCCAACCTTAAACAAGGGCAGCCCGAATATTCTTTTAGGCCCGTCTTCATAAATAACAAAATGAGTTATTTTTATTTTCTTAAAAAATAAAATGAAACAAAATATGACTCATTTTTGACCTCTTTAAGAATAATAAAAAGGCCCATATTTTATTTATTTTTATTCTTTATAAAAACTCAAAAATAAATAAAAATAAAGACTCTATTTTTACTTTGCATAGAAATTACAAAATACTAACCTCGTTAAAAAGCGGAGCTACAATAAGTGTCAGGTGATTTGGTCACACGAAAATGTGTTCAGCTAAAGATTCGAGGTTATTAAAGTGAAATCAAACTACAACATATCTAAATATATGTATATAAGAACCTGTTCAGTGATCCTAGTAATCATTATATATAGTATACAACGTATATTTATACATTTAGGTAATAATTATAAAACTTTTTCTTGCATAAATTCATGTATAAATACCTTCTTAGGTAATACTTTGTCACACACTAAAAGACAAAGCAATATTCTTCACTTTTGTACATGACATTAGAGCCCTCTTTATGATAGGGATGGCAGTTTTTTTATTCTCAAATTTTGAAGGTAATTTTGTTGTTTAGGTAGTGTTTGTGATATACCAAACTCTTCTACTCTTGATGGCCATCACAGCAGTAATAAATTCAGTCCCAAAAAGTCCATCCACGTGCCCTCACATGCCCCAAAATGATCAACGTCAAGTTTTGAAATTCCAATTTCTTGAGGTTAAAGACAACTCAAAGCGATATCCTTTTAGATACCAACTGTAAAAGAAGCAGAAGTCCTAATTCTAGAGGTACCAAAGCATAAGACAAAGCAATAAGTCTAGTTGGCATAAGTCATTGCTTGCCTATCTTAGTCTCCATAGAAAATTGGAATAGTTTCCGATTTCAAAGGCGAAGCCGAGGGGGTCCCATTCTAATGAGAATCAAAAGCAATTAATTGATAAAAGGAGACGTGTTAATCTCCAATTGGTCCATGCGTCGAAACCAATGTTATCAATACCAATTCGAACTTGTTACCGAATTGAGTTTTAGTATAGTACTGTATCAGTACCGGTTAATACCGAGTATCGTTTTGGATAATTTTTTAAATTTATGAAATAGTCTTTGAATTTTTAAAAAATTGCAAAATAGTCCTAAATTTTTAACCTTGTCTTCAAAAATCAAAATAATAAATAATAATCACAATTAATATGAAATAATAATAATATACAGATATTTCACATATAAATAATAACCACAATTTATATGAAAAAAGACAATCATTATCATACAAATATAAAATTAAA
>JAOQMS010000004.1:6688284-6704070 GCA_027563885.1 Erythroxylum longipes | reverse complement strand
AATAACAATAATGTCATACAAGTAAAATTACAACCAAAATAAATTGGCTGCAAGGGCATAAACTAACAATAACTATATATAAAACCAATTCTTAATTAATTACTAACATATTAACTAGCAAGACATGGTAAGGAGTATCTCATCAACTTTCATAATATTTTGAAACTCTATGCTAACTTTTTTTAAGAAAAGACTCTAAGCTAACTTATCCTACGTAACAGGCATTTATGCAAAATCCTTGTGCGGCTTTGTCCCATAGAAATGTAAACTAAAAGAAAAAGAGTAAAGTCACTAAAACTCATATATTTAAACATCAATTTGATTAAATAAATGAAAACCTTTAAAATCTTTAAATTTCTCTATGTTTGGTTTTATACCAAACCTATTAAATCATATGAATAACTTAGTAATTACTTAAATAATGCTTAATAACTTCAGTACAGTTGAAAAGAGTGATTACTTATTCAAAAGTCAAAGAAAGAAATTCAATGTTCTCATGTTCCTATCACTTTCTTTCTTTAAGAAATTATCAACTTCGCTCCAATAATTGATTTCAACTTCTAAATAAATTAATCTTTCCCTAAATATGAAGAAACTTCAACAAATGAAGGAAATTGGTTTAGTATTAGGTGATTTTTGCCTAATAGTAAAAAAGAAGTGGCAGAGAGGGACAAGGTTGAGAATGTTAAGGCATAAAAAAGGGGGTTTGGAGGGGTTTTTAAGACACTTCTTAATTTTAGATAACCAAATCTTATATTTCCCTCCTTAAAAAGAATTTTGTCCCAAATTTCAAATAAAAGATTATGATAGACATGCATATACTAACTAGGACAAAAACAAGGGTAACATCGCTTCATATCTTATTTAATTTTCTAAGTCACTTTTTTTTATCCTCATAATATTTTAACCATATGAATTGTTTTAAAAGGAAGTTTCTTAAATTCTTGATAAAATTCCTATTGGTTGATCATATTCAAGTCTCAAATCTAGCCAAACGAGTTTTTATATAAGGGAAACATGACGAAGGGCTTGAGTAGCTTACAAAAGGTTTAAGCCGGTTAAACAAATTGTGGTTATAAACATAACTGACACCAGACTCAGGAGAAAATCATCATTGGCCTTTTGTTGGCTTTTCATAACAGAATTTCAGAAGCAAACAATCACTAGACTTTAGAAACTGAAGGTTGACTCATATTTGATTCACACACTAAAAGTTCTAGAATAAAACCAATGTCAATGTCATTTTAGGGCATACATTGGACACATATTTTACTTTGTTAAGATTTTGCATTTTAAGATGTTATATTCTTTTATGACTCATATAATTAGGTGTTTTAGTTTGTTTTTAAACCCATATTTTTATATAGATATTGATTGATTCTTTTAAATTTACTTGTTTCTAATTAGATTATATCAAGGTTGTTATTTTCTTTTAGAAAACTAGTTCTATGTTAAGCCTATGAAAGGCATACTTATTAAGTGTGGCGATTTATATCTTCTTTATTATGCTTCGTGTTCATAGTCTTGAATTAATTATTCTTAATAAAACAGTCCTACATCATGTCACACACACACACACACACACACACACACACACACACAATTTTTAGTTCTTTAATAATAATACTCAAGCATTAACTTGAACCACATGAGTTTCCATATAGGATAGGCATGAAAAAGGGCTTAGGTAGCTTACAAATGGTTCAAGTTGAGCTGAAGAATTATTGTTTCAAAATGTAACTGGTGCTATACTCAACATTAAGCTAACATTGATCTTTTATTAAGTTTTATAGGCTAGAGTTCTAGAAGCAAATTGGCGTTATAGTTCAACTTATAGCCAACATTAACTTCTAATAAATGTTAGACTTTATTTGATTTGGGAACTGAAAGCTTAAGAAAAACCAATATTGTTTCAAAATAGACTCATAACATGTACTTTAATTATTTAGAGTTTTATTATTTTAAGATGTTCTATTCTTTTAGGACTTATATAATTGGGTGTTTTAGTTTGTTTTAAATCCTTTATTTATGTTTAGATAGGGATTGGTTTTCTTCCAGCTATTTGTTTCTAATTAGATTACATAAAGGTTGTTATTCCTTTAAGTTTATTATTATTAGGTTTAAGCCTATAATAAGTTAATTTTCTTTTATTTTTATTTCTTTATCTTTTCTATTTTGATTTTGAATTTCTTTATTTTGAATTTATTTTATTTTTATTTTTATGAAGTTATTTGTTTATCTATGTAGTTTTTTCTTACTTCAAATAATTCTCAAAAACTTTTTTCTTCTTGTTTTGTAGGTCTATCGAAAATAGCCTCTCTATTAGTAGGGGTAAGGCTATGTTCTTTTGTACCTCTTCAGACCCCATGTCTCAGCATGACTTCTACTGGGATGTTGTTTTTATTGTTATATTATAGGGTTTAAACTTATAACAGGAGTGCTTATTATTATGAAAGAGGGAGATGCTCCGTTTAATAAAATTACTTCAGAGAAAGTTTTCTTCATCCTTATTTTTAAATAAACTCTTAGATTAGGTTCTTTAATAACTATCGATCTTATCTAGCTTGCTATTAGTGATCAAACCCCTAGGATTTTATCACTCTTGGTCCTGTCTTTTTCTGGAGTATGGTGATTCATATCTTAACCTATTTTTGGTATAATGGTCCTAAGATCTATTATGTTAATATCGAATCTCATTAATTCTATTGGTAAGGCTCATAATATAATTTAGTATTAGAGCATAATTTTAAATTCATATTCATTCTTAATATTATTGTTTACATATTTAATATTCTTGTAACTTAGTTCCCTACATTAAGAAATCATTGTTGTTCTTGTTATTGTTAAATTTGTTAATGATCAAATATTTCTTAGGTTCTTATTCATTTTTTTGTAAAGTGTAACATGACTCAAATGTAAAGCAGAAACTTGTCCAAAGTTGAGGAAGTTAGTGAGGTGGAAAGAGTGGAAGTATATCAAAAGGCCTTCATACACACAATTCGAGGTCAATACGAGCAACATTTTTGATAACTCGGTAAAATTTGAGTAAGTTTAAAAAACATGAAATTGTTATAGTTGAACTATAACATAATCCACCTCTAGATACTAAGAATGATGACTTTTATGAGAATAAGGGAGTTGAAGGTGCTACTAACTATTTAGAAAAGCTCAACCTAAGGGGTGGAAGAGGAAGATTAGGGAGAGAAGCAGAAGATAGGTTTAGATCATCATGTGAAAGGAAGTATGAAGAAAGAGTAGATAATAATATAAAGTATTAAGATGACAATACCACTTTTTGTCGGGAACATTGATCCAAATGCTTACTTAAAGTAGAGAAGTGTATGGAGTTAGTTTTTGATTGCTATAATTTTTTGAAAAAGTAAAAGGTTAAATTGGATGCTATAGAGTTTAGTGACTCTTTTGTGGATTGGTGGGATCAATAAATTCTCAATAGGCAAAAGAACCAAGAGCTACATAACAAAACCTGGAAGGTGATGAGGAAGCGATTTGTGCTGTGTTCATATTATAAGGAGCTCTATCAAAGGTCAAAAACATTGACTCAAGGTTATAGGAGAGTTAAGGAGTACTACAAAGAGATGGAGGTAGTCATAGTTAAGGACATGGAGGAAGATAAAGAAGCAATAATGACTCAATTTATTTTGTAGGATGAATTCATAAATTACTATTATCATAGAGCTACACCATTATATGGAGTTAGAAGAAGTGGAGAATATTGACACGAATGTGAAAAGACAACTCAAGAGGAGGCATATTAATGATTTTGGTGATTTAGGTTCTTCGTCATGGAGCAACTTAAGGAATAAAGAGGGTGATAAAGCTCTAAAGACAAAAACATTAACTAAACCAAAAGTTCATATGTTAAGTAAAGTGAAAGCTAAAACTTATTCCTCTTTAATAACTAAGAATCAAGATGTCTAGTGTTTTAAGTATTTGGAGAGAGGGTATATAACTACATAATATTCCAATAAGCGGGTGATGTTGATAATCAAGGATAAAAAGTTTGTATCTGTGAGTAAAGAATAGGAAGATGATGATAAGCCTAGAGTTGATGATGCTAATGACAATGAGTATATTATGAAACCTAAAGAGTAAAGGATATTAGTCATTAAAAGGGAATTAAGAATACATATGGTAAAGAATGATGTGAATGAGCAAAGGAAATTTTTTTTCTAGATTAGATGTGTCATTAAGGATCAAGTGCATAACATGATCATAGATTGGAGAAGTTATGCTCTATAATGGTAAATAAGATTGTTAAGGTTAGGAAAACGAAGCAAATGATGGTTTCTTTTACCATTAAGAGGTATAAGGATGAGGTGATGTGCATTATGGTTATCATATAATAGGAATAAATTCTTTTGGGGTCTCTGTGGAAATATAGTAGGAGGGGCATACATGACAACTATAAGAACATGTATTCCTTTTTTTATGAATGGCTCCATTGTTGCCGAATCAGGTTTATGAGAGTGAGCAAGAGAGTTAAAGCGAAAAGTAAAAATAAGAGATGTATAATTAGTTATACATCAAGTGCTATTTGATTTTGTAGAAGAAAGTGTCAATTTGAAGACAAATTATTTTAAAGCAAGGAGAAATAATAAGTGATAGATGCATAATTGATTATAATAATTATACCTCATATTTGATGTATGTTTCTTAATGTTTTATAATTTTATTGTTTATTTGGTACTTAAATCACTCCGAGTGTGTTTATAGAGTACAATTGTCTTTACGGATTTGAAGGAAAAGAATTCAAAAGAAAACATGGCATAAAACAAAGATTCAAAGCACAAAAGAGATGCACAGCCGTGCATCAGGCCGTGCACATCTCTCATTCAATGCAAATTTGCAATTTTTCAAAGATTTTAGTTATTCATGGTTTGATGGAGGGCCGTGCATCAGTCCTTGCATCAGCCAAAACCCTAGAATTGACTATAAAAGGATTTATTCGAAGGCAATTAGGGGGAAGTAGCCTTTTTGAGATGATTCCAGATATGGAGAATGTCTAGAAATGATGATATTGATTCAAGAATGTGGAAAACACGAAGCAATCATTGAAAGATCTAATAGAACACAAGATCAAACCTCTACCTTGCAAGAACATTAGATATAATTGAAAGGGAGATTTAGAAATTTTAACCCTCTATTTTCTATTCGTCTTTCTTTTAGTTTGTGTTTGATTTCATATTCTATCATGTGTAACTAAATGTCTTGTTAGTGTTTAGGCTAGATGAACCCTATGTTTATATTTTAACATGTTTTGATTTTTTATTAATGTAATTGGTTTGATAGATATATTATGATCCAATTACATGTTTTATTTATGTTCTAATGGATCCAAAATAATAGATCATAATTTGATTTCATACATAGAGATTGAGAAATCTTATTTATGACTAGATGTACTGTAATTGGAAGGAGCTGATTAAAACTCTAGAGATAGGATGGCATAAATCTTCCAGATTAGGGTTAAACCTAATAGAGGGATTCATAAATAGGGAAAGCAATCTTATAGACTTTGACCTGAGTAATTTAGTTGAAAACCTTAGGTTTAGTTATTAGTAGACTCAAGGTCAGCTATTAGCATACCATAGGAATTTCCATGATCTAATAAATCAATAAAATAATTGCAAAGTAAAATATCAATCTATTAAGGGTTTCACGGGGATTCGAAACCTGATACTAATTTTCTAATATCAAGAGTTTACTAAGTGCTTCCTTAATTCTTTAATTTAATCTCATTGCCTATTTATTTTAATTGTTTTAGTTTTACCTTCTTTTTAATTAAAAATCACAATCCATTCATAGACTAGATAATAGAATAACGATAATCACTAGTACTCATAGTCTTCATGGGATCGACTCGTACTTTTCGGTACTAGCTATAGTTATGTCATGCACTTGCGGTTATTTCATAGTTTACTAACTCAAAAAAAGTCAATCAATAAGACTCAAACATTGACTTGAGCTACACAAGTGTTTACATAGAGAAGACATAACAAAATTCTTTGATAGCTTGAAAAAAGTTTTATTTGAGCTAAAGAACTATGATTAAATGATGTAAGTGCTGTTAGACTCAAGAGTAAATTGATGTCAGTCTTTTGTTGAGTTTTGCAGATTAGAGTTCCATAAGCAAATTGGAATTGGGATTTAACTTATAACCAGTGCCTGACTTATATTTGATTCACACAATAAAATTTCCTTAACAAAAATCAATGCTAGTGTTGTTCCAATGTAGGCATCAGACACATATTTTAATTGGCTAGAACTTTTCTATTTTAAGATATTCTATTCTTTTAAGACTTATATAATTAGGCATTTTAGTTTATTTTAAATCCCATATTTTTTTAAGTAGGGATTGACTATCTTTCAAAGTTATTTATTTCTAATTAGATTTCATTATGGTTGTTATTTTCTGTTAGGTTTCTAGATCTACGGTTTAAGCCTATAAATGGTGTTCTTATTATTGTAGAAAGTGGAGATGTTTGGTTTAATAAAATTACTTTCAAAGAGAGTTATCTTCGTCTTTGTGTGTGCTCAGAGAAACTCTTATTTTAGGTTATCTAATAACTATTGAAATTATCTACCTTGCTAGTTGGGATAAAACCCCTAAGATCTTATCACTTTCAATCTCATCTTTTTCTAAAGTGTTGCTATCTATTTTCTTTGTTCTATTTCATGTTTATGGTATTAAATTAACATGTTTTAAACAGAAAGGTCGTAGGTATTCTCATATTGATATCGAATCTCATCATTCCTAATGGTATGGATTGTATAAGCACTTTAAAGATTAAATTTGAGGTTACTTTAACTAACTAGTCTTCAAAATTATAATTTGCATTTAATATATACTTTTATAGTATGAAAACATAGAAAAAACATAGAAAATATGATGAACTTAATTTAGTTTTCTTGCCAATCTGTTAAACTATTTCATATTTTCGAATATACTTTGGAGTTAATTTAGTTTTCTTTTCTAATTGCATCACTTCTTTCATTGACGATATTTTAAGAAAAAAGTGATCACTTTTAAACTCCACCTTTAGTTATTAGTATAGAAATTTTATTAACTTTGATCAACATGCCTTACATAATTAATAATTGGAATATCTTTAATAGTGATGTCAAGAATTTCAAGCCTAAAAACTATGTCTATTTGCTTCCTTTTTCTATGTTCATACCAATATAGTGGAGAGATACATTTCCTATCATATAAAGCTTTGCAAGGCACTATTAAAATAATACTATGATATATGTTGTTATAAGTAAACTCCACTAAAGCTAAAAATCTTCCCAAGTCCACTTAAATTCCAAAATACATACCCTAAGCATATCTTTGAAAGTTTCAGTTGTTCTTTTAAACTAACCATCTATTTTGTGATGGAACGTTGTGCTAAAATCTGACTTATATTTAAGACGTGATAAAAAACTTAAAAAAGGAAGTAAATAAATACTTTTGTAGATATTATATACATTAAAAACTTCATATAAACTTATTATTAAGTTGATATATAATTGTGCCAAGTTTAAAATTTTATGATGCGTATAAACTAGCAAGAAATAAGCACTTTTAGTGAGGAGATTTATAACTATTTATATGGAATCATATTTTGGACTAAGTGAATAGTAAACTGACCAAAGTCCACAATATACCTATACTCTCTCATTTCAACTCTAGATTGGAAGAAGTGGAGACCTTATGTTAGGTTTTTGATGCTCTACCTTTATATGTTGATAAGTAAAGCATTTAGGAACAATTCAACAATGTCATTCTTCATACCTTCCTATTAATAGAATTGTCAAAGGTTTATATACATCTTAGTTTCCTCTAGATGAATTGTATAAAAGTGTTATAAGTTTCCTCTATAATGAGTTTTCTTAATTTCTTATCACCACGAATATATCTCCACTTTTCATATTATAAAAAAATTAATTGTTTAATGTAAACAATTATTAGTTTCCATTTCTCATATCTTCCATCAACTTAATATAATTAGGATCCTCATCTTGAGGAAAATAAATTTAATTAATAAGTCTAGTATAAACATGTAAATGTGAAACTAATACTTCATTTGAACTAATTTCAAAGTGCCAACCACCATCAACTAAACCGTAAAAGTATACCACTAACCTTCTCTTAACAACTATGATATAATTATGACTCTAACTAGATTTTTGGTTTAAAGCACTAACCAATACATTAGTGTTTCCATGATAATAAACAATGTAATCATAATCTTTAAGTAACTCAAATCAGGGTCTCTTCTTTATATTCAACTCATTCCAATAGAGAATACACTTAAAACTTTTATAACCATTTTATATCTCTCATATAAATCCATAAAAATAATGTCATTATAATTTTAATGGAAAGATCATTAAATCAATGTTGCCATCTCTAGGTCATAAAGATGATAATTTATTTCATATTACCTAAGTTATCTTAAAGAATGGACAATGGTTTCACCATTTTACATCAAGATATAACCTAAACTAAATCGAAACATCATAATATATTAAATAGCTCTTATCTCTCGAAGGAAGAGATAAAACTAGTGCAATTTCCTTCATGTTCTAAAAACTTTCTTCATAAACATCAATATAAATAAATTTGATCTTTTTTTAGTACAATGTGTCAATTGTATGGTAAATTTGGAAAAATAGAAAGGAATGAATTATGTTTGTTATATATTAAACTTACATGATGACTTTGACATAGTTAGATCATATTCTTATTTTTTTATAATTAAAATTTTGAATTAATTATTTTTCCTACCTTAAAGTTTACAAACGTTGAAGAGAAGATCAAGTCAAGAATAAAAGAATATAAAGGCATATTAAGGTCATTCTATATTTTGTGATGTTAATTGTTACCTCATCTAGTCCTTTTGATGATCTTAAGGTTGCTTAAAAATTTCATTTCACTTTATTTCGTTAATCTTTTTATTCATCAAGAAGAAACAAAGCTTTCTTTTTTTAAGAAAAACATCTTGATCTTTTAAATACTTTTTAGAGGACATTCTAAAAGTTGTTTTAATTATCATTTCATTAAACAAATCAAATTAAGCATTTGAAGTTGTTGAAATTATGTTTTTAGGGGGATCGATCAACCAATATAGGTTAGTAGTCAAATAATGTAAGTTAAACTCATAACATGTGAGTTTGTTTATACATTAGTTGAATAATATGGTGATATGGTCATTTAATATCCCTACAAGGGATATATTGTTCAAATAATATAGTTGAGTGGTTGACCAATGTGTAACGACTAGCAAATTTTGTACATTAAATGCACATTGATTGACCCATATTACATACTGGTTAACTAATATAACATACTGGTCGACCAATATAGGTTAAACATATAACAAGGTTATCTCTTAACACATTGTTTAACCAATATAATGGTGTGGTCGACCGAAATCTATTTAGGGGATATATTAGGGAACTAATATCCTTAGTGATTGAACAATGTCTTAATGAATAGTAAATATGTGCACTCAATGCATATTGATTGTCTAATATACTACACTAGTCCACGAATATTCTGCAAATAGCTATTATAATGGCTACTTTTGTTTCCAATGGCTAGTAGGGATCTTTAAATCCTATAAATACATATTTTCTCTTTAGTTCATGAAAAAGTATTTGGAATATCTTATACAGATATTTTTAAGTGCTTATCAAGTATTTGAGCATCATTGTCTCATATGTATATGAGTGAGACTTTTTGGTATTATCAAAGAGATAAAATGAGATACTTTTAACTTGTAAGCCTTTGTTAGGGTTTTATATGTCATACTTGGAGGTGTTCCAAATGGAATTGAAATTTCTCTTTACTATGAAAGAAGATTGTATAAGAGTTTCTCTTTACTGAAAAAAGATTATACAAATGTTATTTTTTGCCTTGAAATAAGAGTTATAACAGAATTTTAAGAAAAGCCTTGGGAGTGGACATTTGTAAGAATTGTTTGTTAAACTACTATAGATTGGTTTGCATTTCTCTTCCTTTACCCTTTCTACATTATTGCTTAAGTATGTTATTAAGGTTAATTATTTTATATTATATTTTTATGTTTTATAAATTGTGTTCATTAACACACTAAATTAGTAATATTTTGCTTAATGTTGGTGCTGCTTATGATATGTTTCAAAAGAGGGGTCTAATTTGCCTAATCACTCATAATATGTGGCATGATTTTCATTTCCCAAGATGCTCTTTTCTTTTATGGCTTGCTGAAAAAGACAGGATGTATACGTATATTAGAATGCAAAGGTTAGGCATTGCTCATGGTTTTCCTTTGGATTGTTGATTTTTATAGGCACCATATTAAAAATGTTAATCACTTATTCTTCTAATGTGTTTTTCCCAGTTTGTTCTACAAAGAGCAACGAATTGGCTTAGCTTTTCTCGTATTGATGATAACCTAATATGTTGGTTGAAATGGCTTAATACAAGAACTAACAAGAAATCCTAAATTTGTATGATTAGAGCAGCTGGTTTTTCTACTATTCTTTATTATATTTGACGATTTAAAAATCAAATTGTTTTTCACCATAAAGAGGCTTCTGCTGATAGATCTGTTAAGGTTATTATTAAAATGTTGAAGCTTAGATTTAGTGGTTGATGTTGACATATGATAGGAAAATTAGGAGTTGATATAAGTGTTTAAATATCTCTCCTAGAATGATTGTTAGTTGATTTCCCTAGGTATACCCGAGTGTAATTGTTCTGCAACGCTTTTTGGTGTAATGGATTTTAATTCACTTTATTCCAAAAAAATCTATACTAAACTAAGATATGATAAAGCAAACACACGCAAGAGGGGGATGAATTGTGTGTAAAAAAATTGTAAGCTATTATCAATTTGATAAGAGCCTGCTAAACAAAACAAGTCTATAGATAAAAAGGGCCTATTAACTTTCAAAAGGATCCTGTTAACGTTTAAAGCGAAAGGAGCTTATTAATTGTTTAAAAATGAAAGAAACCTGTTAATTGCTTAAAAAATTGAAAGGAGCCCGTTAACGTTCAAAATGAAAGGAGCCTATTAATCATTTTTAAAAGAAAGAAACCTCTTGCGGTATTAAAACATAAGGAGCCTATTATAAAATTGAAGGAGGCTCTTACAAATTGAAAACACAAACACTATAATGTGAAAATTTAAAAGTTAAGAAGAGAAAAAGAATGACACAGTCGATTTATACTCGCTTGACTTATAACGAAGCCTACGTCCACTCTCCAAGTATCCAACTTGAGTATTTCACTATAAAAAACTTCAAGTAGTAAATTTTGACAAGCCTCTTCAAGCTCACAAGTACATATTTTTCAAGGTTCTTCAACCTT
Source organism: Erythroxylum longipes (assembly GCA_027563885.1). Taxonomy (NCBI): domain Eukaryota; kingdom Viridiplantae; phylum Streptophyta; class Magnoliopsida; order Malpighiales; family Erythroxylaceae; genus Erythroxylum; species Erythroxylum longipes. Next base: position 6,692,708 of record JAOQMS010000004.1, on the reverse strand, counting down.
CTACACTCGTAGTATTTAACAAACCTCTACAAGCTCTCAACAAAAATGAATATAGAGTTTGTTTAATGTAAGCTTCAAGGAATAACAATCTCTCTGAAATAGAGTGTTTTTACTTTCTAATGCATAAGGTGTTTCATATAGATATGACTTTCAAGAATATTGATGCAGTTGAAGTATTTCAAAAGTCTTTACTTTTTTATAGATGCAATGGCTCTTCCTTAAGTAGACATTTTCTTCAACTAGTCATTGCTTCATTTCTATTCTGAGTTGACTTGATATCATCTCTTTTGGAATCTTCCAATATTTAGATGCTAAGAGAAAATTTTTGACAAAATATCAGAGCTAATTGTTCAAATTATGTGATCAGCAAGATCCTTTCAGATATTGTGGAATCATTTCTAATAAGGTTAGTTCATTAATAAGGTTTTTGCAAGAAAGGAAGCATTTATCCTATGATATCATTTCCTTTGAAGAATTATATCATTACCTATAAAAGGAAACAAATCCAATTTGAATTTTGAAATATTATATAGTTATCATCAAAATCATTAATACAGACCTTGAGCTAATAAGATAAAGTTCTTCAATACAATCTTCTTTTTTCTCTATCATTATCACTTGAAGAAGAATCACCACCTTTTCCCATAACAAAAAATTAAATTAAAATAAAAATTTAAAATATAAAAAAATCATAACTATCTATTTGTAATAAATTACCAGGGATAAGTTCTTTTGTGGTCATTCAATACTTAAAAGTAATGAGAGATTAAACTATATTTGGTTTGAGTGAACTGTGAGATGGACTTACCATTTCCTTAGCCAAACTAAATGTATTTTGAAGGAACTATAGAAATTGGAATAGCCAAAAGATCTTCAGCCAATATATCCAAAGTAGGAAATTTTTTAAAAATCACATTTTAGTATTCTAATAAATCAATGTCACTATTTTAATCTATAACACTCTTTCAAATAAGTTTCTAGTTTAGATTGCGCAAGTATAGGATGGATAACCTTAACCAAACATGTAATAGAAACATCTGAGCCTCTCTGAATGTTTAAGAGGCTAAGTTCTTCAACACAAGAGCATGCAAGACAATCAAAGGACAAAAACATAAGGAAAGTAAGAGAAAGTGGAAATTGCTTCTGGGAGAATCTAATGTGCAAGGTGAAGAAAGGAAATATAGTTCAAGAAGAAATGTTAAGAAACCTGATCAGAGATCCTTCTCCATTCCCTATAGGAAGGTGATATCTAGCGTCATGAGGTTATGTGAGAATCCCAACAGTAAACTATACAAAACCTTCTTACTTGCGAGTGTTGGTTGCGAAACAAGGCTTCCATCGACATTGGAGATTACAACCCTAATTGGGGAAGATTACAGGCATCGAACTGGAGAGGAGGGCAAAATTTACCTCTTTTATTGAGAACCTTCGTTGATCTTGAAACGTTGTCATCATTTGTAATATAGTGGCTTAGATGCATAGTTGTTTTGATAAGTTCTCTGTGACTAACAAAGGTATGATGTTAAGCTGTCATTTGTTGTTTTGGCAAGGGAGTGTATAAACCTTAGGAAGTTATATTATCTTCTTAAATATTTTCAATATATACTCAATTAATTTTTTCAAATAAAAGAGTATAAGATGGAACATTGACTTCACATACTCTTTATAATCAAATTCTTAAGAACCCCACTTCTTTAACTATTATTTGAACTAGAAGAAGATTCAATAGTTTAAGAGAAGGTATCTTTTCTATTACTTTTGTAACACTCAAGCATCATGAAGGCTTTCTTAACTTGAATTATCATAAAGTACATAATAAAAGTGAAGATAAGTTTATTTGTAGCGAGGGTCCAAAATGGTAACACATGATAATAATAAAGAGTTATTTGACCAATATTTTTCAAATTTCTTATGTGTTTTATAAATCATATAGGCCATAAATAAAAAAAGGTTTTCTACAACACCTTTCAAATATTTTTTTCAACAACTTATGAAGAATTTTCACTTTATGTTATTCCTCATTAGTAAGTAAAAAAAAAAACAAAGAACTCTTTATCTAATCATGTCCAACGAATCATAATATGCTTATAATACAAATCATAATTGGTTATAATATATGTAGAATTTCAACTTATTTTGGAAATAGTCTCTCTACTAATTAGGGGTAAGGTTGTGTAAGACTAGACCTTCCTAGACCCTGCGCTTCAGTGGGATTTATACTAGGTGTTGTTGTTGTTGTAGAATTCCACCTTATGCATACATCATTCCTTAATTTCTTTGTCACATTCAAATAAAAAATTTTAAAAGCCATCTTGAAGAACTTCTTAAGTTTTGAAATAAACTTGTTCAAATGGTTACATCCACTTAGGATTTTGGCAACAAAATCATAATCATTTTTAGTCCTAATTATGAAATAAAATCTAAAATGTCATAAGAATATCAAACATAAAAAAGTACCTATTGTAAAATGATGAATCACGAGTAGCAAGGTAAAACTTGAGAAAGTTGACCATATTGTCATTATAAGAAGTATTGTCTAATAGGATGACAAAATTTGTTAATCAACCTTCCATTGAGTCAAGCAAAGAGTTACTTCATTTGTAAATAATAATTCATCAGAAAGAGATTTTAATGCCTTCAAAAGATTTATCATTTTTTTGCAGCTGTCACTTAATTATTATCACTTTATTAGTAATAAAATGAGTAGTAATGCATGCATATTCATCATTTGATACTTACATTCTATTTCTCGATAAATATAAGGCATTTTATCATGTTTATAAATAACCTTACTAATTGGTTGATATACTGAGTAAGAAGCAAGGCTCATCATTTAGATGTGAAATAAAGCTTACTATCAATAATCATCAAATTAGTTGTCCAACAAAATTCAATATGATCGTATCATATATTTTTTAATGCAATAGAACTATTAAAATCTAATTTCGTTCCAATCACATATTATCTTATATCATTCTACATTTTCATTGCACGTTTTTCTAAATGATGTAGTAAGTGAAAATTACTACTACTTATAACTTGAGTAGAAAATTCCTCTATATTGTAATTGCATTTAACTTTTGAATTTCTTCTATTTCTTATATTCCTTTCTTAGTCATAAAGTTTCATATAATAGAAAGATTAATCAACCTTTTTTAAGGTTGAATAATCTTTTTTTCTTTCATGAGAATTATATGTTTGACCAAAACTTGCATTATTGTTATATAATAATAACTAATTAGTTTTATATAATAAAAATAAACTTCCTATGTTTGTTGGAGAGATGGAATTATTTTGATAATGAATTCATAAAAGAATATAACTTTGGTCACTTAAAGAATATAAATTTGGTCACTTATCTCTTTTTGTTTTTCAAAAAATTGCAAAAACTGATAATACACTATACGTCTATTTTAGCTTCATTTTTATGTGGATCCTGTAACCCGGCAACAATTTGTCTTTTGTTTCTAATGAATCATTTTATGTATTCATACTTTTCACCGTATGGTGTTTCTATGGGTCAAATTTTGTACGAAATAATGCTCAACACTGAAAATAAAGATTGTCATCATCCAAATTAGTTTAACATTATCAAGTGTTTTATGGCAATCGGTCATCGTAACTTTTCCTCGAATCAACTAGCTTTTGATAATTAGATAATTATCTACCGATACTCTTGTATTTTGTCATCGTTGTATATGAAAATAAGAAAGAAGCCCAAACAATTTTTTATTGTTATTGTTAAGCTACCCAAAATAAAAAATTAATCTTCTCCCACAACTATACATTCTATTTAAAATAGACAATATCATCACCCTATTTAGATACTAATTTTTTTTGGATGAATATGAATTATAATTCAAAAAGTATAAAAAAAGGAACATATTTAAAAATAGTTACCTAAAGAGTTTTGTGTTTTCTGTTATATTCCTTTAATAATAATGTGAATGAAAATTGTAAGTAGATCTAAATTTAGGATGTTTATAAATATAGATTTGAGCTAAGTTTTTTAGGCCTAATTTTTTTAATTCTAACGCACTATGTGTTAATTTTTATAACTTATATCGTTAAATTTACTTTTTTAGTTTAAGTCATCAAAAAATATGAATTGAATCAATTTATACAAGTCTAATTTAAAAGCTACTTTTACTAAGGAAATCTTATTTGTTTTGGCACTTACAAAATTTCAAATGAATGACAAGTATTTTTGGTATAATCATATTCTTTTTCAGAGAAATAGTTCAAACCCTTACCAAGTACGTATACGTACGAAGTAAAAATCAATATAATAAATGTATCATGCTCTGAAATGCTCTGAAAGTTTACTGTTCATTCCAATCAAACATTCCACCTAATACCACCGCTTTCTCGTCGTCTTTACTGTATCACCATACAGATCATATACATTCCCGCACCAAAATAAT
>JAOQMS010000004.1:6663891-6688184 GCA_027563885.1 Erythroxylum longipes | reverse complement strand
AGGGAAAGGCTGAGGCTGAACCGGTATCACAGTGGCCACCTGAAGCTCAAATCGAAGCAGAGAAGGGTGACATAATACTCTTGCCAAGTGAATTCGGAGGCAGCATTGCCCTCTCCTCATCTTTTCGCAGATGTCTGGATCAGAAATGGGAACGAGCGGTTGTCATCAAATTGATAGGTCGCCGAGTGGGATATTCCTTGCGCTGCTCCCGACTATACATAATGTGGAAACCCCACGGCCCCATGAAAGTAGTAGATCTAGAGCATAATTTCTATCTGGTGAATTTCATTGAGGAGTCCGACTACCTTACGGTACTAACACAGGGTCTTTCGGTTATTCTCGAACACGCCATGTCCGTGCAACGTTAGACCCCAGAATTCTCTGCTTCGCAAGGCAAACTAACCCGAGTCGTCGTATGGATTTGATTCCCCTACCTGCCCATAGCAAGATACCATCCACAGATACTCAACGCTCTAGGAAACATCATTGGAAAGATGGTTCGAATTGACGAACCTACCTTACTCACCCAACGGGGAAAGTTCGCCCGAATTGCAGTGGAGATCAATCTGGAAAAGCCCCTTTGTTCCAAGGTGGAGCTAGATGGGGAGACACTACTGATCGCCTACGAAGGGATGCCTCAGATCTGCTTCCGCTGCGAATGGGTAGGCAAAGAGAGCTCCTGTCCGACCCTCCCACTCGCAACCGGGCAACACCTACCGTCAACTACCCCTGGCACCGTACCGTCCACAGAAACGAATGAACAGAGTGCACAGCCTCCTGTGCCGGTGACGGAGCTAACAAGTGACAAGTATGGATCCTGGATCCAGGTCAACCGGAAAACCTCCCATCCAACGGCTAGATCGTCCCTTTAGCAGCTCACCCAGCGACAAAGAGACGTTATACCCAGGAACGGGTCTCGATACGCTATGTTGTTAGAGGCTACAGACGAGGGCGGCGCAACGGTCAACTTACCAACGGGTTTCTCAGCTAGTTACGATGCTGAGACGAGTAACAGGAGCTTGTCCTCTTTCAAGGCCAAGCTTAGAAGGAACGCAGGGTTGCGTGGCAAGGCAAAGATTGGGACCAAGAGCAAGGAGGGGGCCCAATCGACTAATAGGATAGCATCTGGGCCCATACCCAGCCCGATGGGACAAGGACTGGACTGTGATGTTAGTATCCAGTCACTGAACCGACCCACGGAACCCCACTCAACTGTACGCATCGATTCCTCTTCATAATTGTTATGTGACGCCCGCGCAACACAAGTATTCCAGGGGTCCGAGCTCGGCCTAGACAAGGAAGACCGTATGCATTTAGACGAAACCACTCTGCTTAGCACACACCAACAAGAAATTCCCCCAACCAAACCTCCAGACCCTCGAACAGAGGACACAAGGATGGCTGAGACTACCCTGTTGAATGACAATGTGGAATTAGTACCACATACATAGGAAGTTGACAATGAAGCTGGGTGTTCCCGTACCCCAGAGATGACCACGGTCTAGGTGCAATTTCCCTCCCTCGACGTTTTTATGAAGATTTTTATTTGGAATTGCCAAGGGGTTGGAGGGGCCCAATTCATTCCAATCGTATGAAATTATATTCACATTCACCGACCGAAACTGGTGGTGTTAGTTGAAACTAGGATAAGTGGCGGACGAGCACTAGCAGTCATTTAAAAACTGGGTTTTCAAACTACATTTCGAGTGGAGGCAGATGGATTTTCTGGGGGCATCTGGCTATTATGGAAGGATGACTTCGACGTTACCATCATGATGGCGCATCGACAATTTATTCATATGCATGTCTAATATGACTATGTTAAATTCACTTTTACCGCAGCTTGCGCTAGCCCTCAGACTACTACGCAAAATTTATTATGGGCCTACTTAACATGGCTTGGTAGCACGATCACTTTACCCTAGCTCATTGGTGGCGATTTTAATGCTAAATTGGCCAACGATGAGAAACAAGGTGGGTCGTCTACTACTCCGATTGTGAACAAAAAATTTCATAATTGCGTGCACTCATGTGGTCTACATGACCTGGGGTATGATGGGTCTAAATTCACATGGCGCAGGGGGAATATACAAGCTAGACTGGACCGGGTTTTATGTTCGTCGCACTGAATGAAAATCTTTCCCTATGCGACAAATACCCACCTCCCCTATTTCAGGTCCGACCATAGACCCCTTCTAGTTACATTCGACTGTGGCACCCAACGGGAACTCATCACTCCGGCTTTTCGCTTCCAATCCGCATGGCTTACGCATGTAGGTTTCGATAGGTTAGTGGAGGACCACTAGTTTACGCTAGGGTCTGACTTTTGCAATTCGCTCGACTCCTTCTCCATGAAGCTCATGTAATAGAACAAGAGTGAGTTTGGTAATATTTTTCATCGGAAAAAATGCCTTCTAACAAGATTGGCAGGCATTCAAAAGATTATGGATGTGGAGAAGTCAGATTCTCTACAGCTTTTAGAAGAACGGCTACGGAGTGACTTAAATCACACCCTTTGTGAAGAGGAGATTTACTGGAATCAACAATCCCGTAGTGAGTGGATTTCTCAGGGTGATCGTAATACCAAATTCTACCACACATTAACCTTGGCAAAACGGAAGCAATTGTGTATCACCCGCATTGTTAATAACGACGGACTAACGATTACAGATCCTACGCAAATGAGGCAATTGGCCAAAACTTTTTTCGAGCAGCTGTTCACCAACCATAATGATACTATGACTTCTTATCCTTTATCCAGGGCTTTTCCCCCTCTCACAGCGGAGGCAACTGATTTACTGTCTGCTCCATCTAGTGCGGTTGAAATAAGGAAAGCTCTTTTTGACATCAATCCTAGCAAAGCACCTGGGCCTGATGGATATAATGCGTCTTTCTTTCAACAAAAATGGGACATGGTGGGTCCGGCTGTTGTCGCCTATATCCAACGGCTATTCCACCCCGAGGGCTGGGACCCGAAGGTGAATAAAACCACTTTAGTTTTAATTCTCAAAGTCCCCTCCTCGGTCTCCCTCACTCAATTCAGGCCTATCAACTTATGCATAGTCCTCTACAAAACCATTTCGAAAGTGATTGTCAACAGGCTAAAGCCTCATCTTGAGTCACTGGTTGCGCAGACACAGTGTAGTTTTGTTCCCGGTAGACACATCACGAATAATATTATTATAGCCCAGGAGGTCACTCATTCGATGAGACGGAAAACAGGATGGACCAGTATACTAGCTATCAAAGTTGATCTAGAAAAAGCATATGATCGCCTTCGGTGGGATTTCATCCAAGATACGTTAAAGGATATAGGAATTCCGATTCCTCTAGCCACTCTCATCATGACTTGCATATCCACGGTTTCCATGCAAGTCTCCTGGAATGGGATCCTGTCTGAGCACTTTACTCCAACTAGGAGGCTAAGACAAGGACACCCATTATCGCCTTACCTCTTCGTGCTCTGTATGGAACTGCTCGGCCAATTGATTTCTAGCGAGGTTGCCAAAGGAAATTGGAAACCATTTTATCTTAGCCGAAAGGGGCCGCCCATCTCACACCTTTTCTTTGTCGATGATTTGCTCCTTTTTGCTGAAGCCTCGACCACACAAATTCAAGTCATTTCACAAGTGTTAGACTCTTTCTATAGTGCTTTAGGACAAAAAATCAGCAATGTTAAGACCCGAATCTTTTTCTCCAAGAATGTCACTAGGGATACGGCCCGCATCCTCAGGCGTGCAGCCCAATTCAATATCACTAACAATCTTAGCAAATATCTTAGTGTGCCATTGATTCATGAGCGCACCTCCAGGAGCACATATCAGTACATTTTGGACAGGGCCCAGAAGAGGCTCACAAGATGGAGTGCTCGAGAGCTCTCACTCGCAGGGCGAGTTACACTAATTCGATCAGTTCTCTTGTCCCTCCCGATTTATACCATGCAAATGGTGCGATTACCAAGGAACCTTTGTGATGACCTGGAAAAGATTATGCGAGATTTCCTCTGGGGCAACCGTCCTGGTAGGAAGAAGCTACATTTGATTCATTGGGAGGAGGTTTGCCAGCTCAAAACCGCTGGAGGTTTAGGTATCAAGCGACCACGCACCACAAACGATGCTCTCCTTACCAAGTTACGCTAGTCAGTGCTCTCCCGATCGACTGAACTCTGGGTTCAAATCCTTCACGCCAAATATAAAGTGGACAGTAGCTGTTTCCCTTTATCAGTTGACAGACCAGGGGCATCTATGGCCTGGAGAGGGATCGCAGCCACCTGGCCTTACGTTTGTTGTGGCAGCCAGTGGCGGATTGGTAATGGTCACCGGGCCCAGTTTTGGTTAGATGGATGGGCCAGAGATTGGGGTCCCCTGTTAACGGTGTCAACCTCCCCACCGCTGGATAGTATGATCCACGCTACAGTTAGGGACATGGTACACGAGGATGGCAACTGCAACTAGAACCATTTCCAACAGTACCTTCCCTCGATAGTCTACATGACCACAACGGATTCGTTCATTCCTGTGGCTACTGGCCAAAAATAAACTGCTCACAAATAAGGAGCGAGTGATTAGGCATACCTCCACGAACTCCAAATGCCCCTTCTGTACTCAAGAAGAGTCCGTTTTGCATGCCATCAGAGATTGTAGCAGGGTTTCCTATTTCTAGAAACAATTTCCAGGAGTGGGGAGGGATAACTCTTTTTTCCATTTGACACTCGAATCGTGGTTGCTCACTAACCTTGGCAAAATGCATCAGGGCCACCATTTTAAGTAGGCGATTATCTTTGGCACTGCATGCTGGTATGTCTGGCAGTGGCAAAATAAATGTATTTTCGAGGAGGCGTTCCACTGGCTCGGTCAAGGCATTCGAATTGTCTTGGAATATGTTGACTGGATTGAGAAGGCGAAGGGAGTGACAGGCCGAGCCGTTCTGACAGTGGGGGCTTCACTGGGAACCCTTATCGGTTGGGCTTGCCCACTGGAAGGCTGGGTCAAAATTAATACCGATGGAGCTGTCCAGTTCGGATCTGGTATTGGCACAACTGGGGGGCTACTTCGCAATAGCAATGGACAATGGTGCGGTGGTTTTTTAGAACGCATTGGGTTATGTTCTCCGCTTAAGGCCGAACTTCGTGGGGCCATCATAGGTCTACAACTGGCATGGGGCTTGGGACACCGGTAAGTGATTTTAAAGGTAGACTCTTTGAAGGTTATTAATATCCTTTCTTCTTTTAACCTCTCGTTATTTGATGTGTCACAGGAAATCCAGGGTTTCCAAGAGTTGAATCGACGCGCTTGGGATATTCAGCTGCAGTATGTTTACAGGGAAGGCAATCGGTGTGCAGATCAGCTAGCGTATTTAGCTTCGTTCATCACTCCGGGAACTCATATTCTCTGCGATCTACCTGAGCAATGCCTCCCGGTCTTTACGACAGACTTACAGGCCACCTCGTTTTGTCGAAGTTTGTGACTGTCAATTGTAGTTTTTAGTTCTTTTAGTCCTTCTGTATCAAAAAAAAAATCAATATAGCCTACCGAAACGTGAGGAGATTGAACGATTATTCATAGATTTCTTAATTAAGAATCAAAAACTATAGATTGAGCAAACCAACCAAAGTAAGCTGTGGATGAACCCAAGGGCTTCCAAGCAATACCTCAACCCATGCTTTTCAAAAGAAAAGAAACGTCAACCCATAATTCCCAATCCTTCATTTTTCTTATCCTTAACTTCGAGAAAATATATACCGTATATCGCCATGTGCAACAGCCTATTTTTATTAAAAGCTCTCTTTACTAAAATAGGTGTACATGGCATGATCCTCAATTTAGGTGGACTCCTCCGATCCTCTGGCTACATGCTTCTCACTTCTTTCTCTCCCTCTCGCACACACGGTACTCTTTTCCTCCAACTTTACGAAGCTTCCTGTAACTATTCTTTCATGTCTTTCCAAATTGAAGCAACATATTTTACCGCAAGTTACGGAAATGATGAGAATTGCAAGTAATCATGAGAATATGTTTGTGGACAGCTTCGCTACACATGTGCCTATATGCCTTTGAAGGCCATGGATCTGGAGTGAGATAGCTTGTAACCCAATCTAGTTCATTGGATCTTAATAGAAAAACTAAAATAGAAGAGACAAACTTGCATGTGTTACACATGTTATTGCTGAGATAAAACGATTGGTTCTTTGCATTGTGAGATAAAACTCATCCTGGCATGCCAAGAGCGATTTGATTTACAGGACAATGACAAAAGGTCACACACATAAACGAATTGTACAGTCATTTATTCAGCTTTCACTTGCAAATTATGGGTAAAAGAAAAATATCATTAGAAAATATGATGAAACATTGAGATAGTGCAGGAAAAGAAAGAAAGGGTTTGCTTTAAGTAACCTAAGTTATAATTTCATAACATTTTAGATGTATTTCCACGACTTTATTTGTAAAACGAAAAGATATTACAAAATAACCAAAAGTTTCTATCTGTTCATTTTATTCAGTTTTGATTGCTTCAGAGGAGACTGAGAAAACAAAGAAAAAGAAAAATCGAAAAAGGAATGGGATTCTTACGCTTAGCGAAAGAGTTAGAAGCAAATGAAGATGGTGGAGGGTTGTAATAATAGAACGGGAAGTAAGGTAATATAGGGTTAGGAGGCGGCGGCGCGTTACCGTAGCTTGACGGCGGGAAATATGCAACACCATTAGCCGGCGGAGGAGGGGATGAGTAGACGTAGGTTTGCTGTGGCGGCGGAGGTGGCGAGTAGTAATGTGAGCCGCCAGAACTAGGCGTTGTCTGCGTCGGCGGGCAGTCGGATACAATGGCAGGCGGAGGAGGTGGCGGGCAGGAGGAGTCTGGAGGAGGAGGCGGCGGCGGAGAAGTTGAGGGTTGACATGGGTTGTCACAGGAAGAACACATTGTGCATGAGATTTGGTCTTTGGACACTATGGTGATGGTGGAAGTTGTTAATGAAAAGTTGAAATATAATATGAACAGAAAATAGGTAGACATTGTTCTGAGGTTTCTCATGCTGAAATCTAACAATATACGATGAAGATTGTTGAGGAAACAGAAAGAAATAGAAGGAAGGAAGAGGGAGAAGAGTATTAATATTGTGCCTTTGGTTATTATGAAAGGATATATCCATGTGTATTGGAGACTGAACCCTCCCGTGTTTTATCTTCTACGCTAGCTGCGGACAACTTTATTCAAAAGATGAAGAACTTTAAAAAAATTGATGGTGATTATCACTACTAGGATTATTAGCAACTGAGGCCGGCTGTGCTTGTCTACTGGTAGCCAAATTGGTTTCGTTTCGTTTCCGTTCACCACTTCTTTATCATGAGAATCAAAATGGAAGTACTTCATGAAGGTGGTTGATGAGGTGAATTTCTTGAAATAAGATTTTATTATAAGCTGGTTGCTATCGTTTCTAGCCTTTGTGTCCAATAGGAGAATACTTAATTCTATAAAATAAGGTCATGTTCAAAGAGTAAACCTTATGCCCTCAAACTTGCAATATTCAATTATATATCAATAGCAAGATTGCCTGAAAGACGAATTTATTAAAATAAAGTTTACAAATACAGAAAGACGAAAGAACATACCACTATTAGACAGACACATTCATGAATAATAGAGAATTATTTTCTCTGATGACCACAAGCCTTATTCATTCTTCTTCGGACATCAATTGGCACTTTCAGGACCAGCTACTCTAGTGATTGACATTGTTGTTCCTTCTACGATGAATTCTTCTCAAGTCGAGAGTTGTCTACAGGGCAGTGAGGAGCAAAATACATATGGCACTGAAAACAATAGTATGGAGTTTACTTGATGATGATCTTGGTGAAGGGTTGTTATTGCTATACGGAAAGTAAGACGTTGGATTGCTTCCATATAGAGGAGGAGCATAAAATGAGCCTTGCCCAGGAGGTTCATTCCTAGGCGGTCTAGGAGGATAAGGTGGAAAAGGCGGCGTTATCATTGGCGGTGAAGGTGGAAAAGGCATTATCGTTGGTGGTTTCAGGCAAGGGTTGCACTCGGTCACCGGTGCCGGGGGAGGTGGGCATTCCAGATAAGGTGGTGGAGGAGGAGGGGAAGGCGGAAGTGGCGGAGGTGGGCAATCCTGGGCCGGAGGAGGTGGCGGTAATGGTGGAGGGCATGGATTGTCACAGGAGTCGCACATTGTGCATACAATTTGGTCCTTTTTCACGACTGCTGGTACTGATGAAACGGTGAATTGTAAGAAGTTGCACGCTAGGAGAGTGAAGAAAGTGATCACTAGCCTGGCCATGGGGCTGGCCATGTTAATCAATTTTCAGGGAAGCAAGAAAAGTTGATGGAGAACCTAGAGATGCAGCTAGAAAATGAAGGCCAGACCAACCGAGAGAGTGGGAAAATACTGCCAAATATGGAACTATATGCGTTGGTGACCGCACAATTTTTTCTCACAATTATCATGGGAACAAAATGAAATTCTTAATAACAAAGGTGGTCCTTACTACATCTACTTCGAGTTACGTCAGTTTGGTTGGTCCACCAATTTTTAGCTCCAGAAGTATATAAACATCATGGTTCACTGTTCTGTTTGCCTTAGGAATTTCTCATCCTAATTTACTGAATTCTTGCAGTTACTGATCATAGAAATAACAAAACCCTTGTTTTCAATTTCCCTTTAAGATATAGACAAACAACAAATAACAATAGATTTTTTTTTGAGAAATTAAATTTTAATTAGAAATAACAAAAATGTGTAAGAGTACATCAAAGCTACGTGAGACAACCCAACTATAACCCAAAAGAGTAAACGATGTCGTACACCCTACTCTAATCATAAAGATTATATGGTGCCACATCCAAACAAAACAAGACGAGATCGTTTAATTATTAGGGTAAAATAAATTCATTCTTTCATTCGAAGATGTTAGAAGGTTCTTGATTTGAGAAGAGGACGAAGGTGATGGAGAGCCTCTGCCTCGATCTAATCGGCTTATCTCCTCGTAATGGCTCAATGCTAAGTGGAGGACAACTCAAACACAAGTAACCTAGTTTTCTATAATTTTGTGATATCAAAATCGCGATTAGTAATAAAGTTTCCCCTTCTCTAAAGAACAATAGATATTGTACACAAGAACCGTGTCCTTTTTTTTTTTTTTTTTAGAAGGTCGGCTCAAGCTTCCTTTTCTTCAATGTTTTCACACAAGAACCGTTCCCCTTTTTCGAGAAGGACGGTTCGACCTTCCTTTTCTTCAGTGTTTTTACATCCTGAAATTCTTCTGTGCAGTGAAGATTTACAATGGTTTTACCCTGAAAAAGAAAATTTCTCAAATTTTCGGTCCGGCCCATCAAATATTTTCTTACAGAGTTGCATTGTTTCGGAGATACACTTAAAGTTAGTTTTATCAGTAAGCAGAACAAATTTAAGATGATCAAATTGCTGGTCGGTCCATTATGCGGACCGAGTAACATCACCTTAAACTTGATAATTTGTTCATTTAACTTAAAAAGAGACCTGTTCATTATGTCATGACACATTTCATAACACTCCCTAAACCCTTCTATGAGGAGATTCAGGATCACTACAGATGGCGTTTTCTCTCCAAATTCGGCGAGCGCCCTCAAGCGTTCCTTCTGCAGTTGCTCCACTTATTGGCTTCGTAGTATCTGCCACCTTTATATACGATAAGGCGACGCATTGTGATGCCTATAGTACTGATCATTTTCGTCTTCTACTTGTTCAATGTTATTTCTTCTAACCATGATGTGCTCTCCAACCCAGCGCAACTGGCTCCCTCCAGAGTTGAAGTTTGATTTTTTTTTTTTTCCACTTTTGTTGAACGTATCTCCTCCTGGTGATTGTCAATGTGGTGGTGAAGGGGGTGCTAGTGACTCTGTTACCTAACTGGAGAAATCAATCTAGTTATAGGCCAATGAGGTATAGCTAAAGTCATTTGTATTCCTTTATAAATGAGTTGTGTCAAGAGAGACGCTTTTTATTAGCATGAATAATCTGGAATTCTGAGTCTAGTAATATCCAAATAGAATATGACGAATCAACTTATAAAATATAGTTTGTGCAAAATTAAAGTACCTGAGGAAGAACTGGTTGTAAGGTTTGAGGCCCGCGGGATACGGTTCTAACTGTTCCTTCAAGATATGGTAAATTCAGGAGGAAGAGGTAACCAAAGGGAAGGAAATGTTGAAGTAGAAAATGAAGACATCAAGTTAGGTTTAGCTTATGTTAACAACGTTTAATGAAAATTCTCTTAAAGATAGCTTGTCAAAGAGTCCCCTTCTCCACATTGTTCTTGCAAAAGATGTCGCCAGACATAAGGTGCAACTCGTAAAAATTTCTTGTAGATGGTCTTTTTTCTTTTGATAGCTAAAGGAGGTAGTCATCGGTAACACATCTTTGTACGCATATGTGAACAATCGTAGCCTTCTCATGAAGATCTGTTATCTGTTTTTTTTTTTTTTTGGCTCAAGGGTGAACCTAGGGTATCCACCACCGACACTGGTAACTAATCCCCTCGCCGCGACGGAGCTCACAAATGGGGGTTAGGCCGCTGGCCACAGGTGCTGCTCCATTCCCAAGGGTGAGAATCGATATGGAACGAGATACAAGGTCAATTGATTTGTTGATTCTATTGGAAGGCCAATGATCAAGTGGGCAAGAAAGGAATTGAAAATGAATGAGAAGAGAACAAAATTTGAACACACTAGAGTGTTTTTTGTATTCACTAGCTGCTTAATCGTTTCCTTTTACGTTCTTTCCTTTCCCTTTCTCCATTTAAAATGGTGAAGAACGGGTTGATTGTGAAACGCGTAAAAGCCGAAGGATATCCATGAGAAAAAGGACTAGGCTTTAACCTTTTCTCTGATCAATGTCTGCTCTCTAAGCATACACAGAGCCACAAGATAAGGCCATCAAGAGTATAGCAGCTTGTTCTTCCTCTCCCATCTTTCTCTTCAATTTCTCTTGCAAAACCAAGCCTTTTTCATAACCCCAAAATCCCATCTTCAATGGAACTCCTAGCTTATTATTGTTGCTAATTAGTTCTAAAGATCTTATTTTTACTCCTCTCTGTCCCCGCTTTGTCCAAACCAAGAGCAGCCCTTCTCTCTTTAGTCTTTTCTGTATCATATCCCACATGCATTGCACGGTGACTGTAAATTAAAGGTAGCGTGTGAGGTAGACATAAGGAGAAAAGAAAAAAGAAAAGGGTTCAAACCACCGGAGAGGAGGATTATAGAAATGTAATCGATTGATTATATTTACACCGGGACCAGCAGGACCGCTTCTCCAACATGGTGTTCTTGTTTTGTGAATCTAAGCAGCTTTTCCATAGTTCGTCACACTTGTTTGGTGAGTTTTTATCCAGGTCCTCTGTTTGTGAGCCCTGTTTAAGGATAAGAGATACAGTGGAGGAAATAGTAAACCCAATTCAACAACAAAATTACCTACTTTTGTTTTCAAATCCATTATCAAAACCGGTAACAGTGAAGTTAATGGACTAGAGACGACGAAATTCAAACGAGCTTGTGGTGAAAAGTTAGGAAGTTAAAAAATAGCGCAAGTTTGTGCATAATGTAGACAAGCCAAAACAATAAAATGAATAGTTGCTTGAAACAGCGATGAGGTGAAAAAGAGAACACAGAGAAATAGAGCAACAGGAGTTTGTAAGAGTACGGTGAGAGCAATCCCTGCGTATTTTGGTGTTGGGCCTAATTATCACTGTGGGGTGCGGCTGAAGAAAACTCTAATTGTGTTACTTTTTCATAAAATATTCGTTTTTACAAATTTCAATATATATATATATATATTCATTGATTAGCTTGAAAGAGTAATAATCAACTTTTATATTAATTATAAATAAGAATTATATATGATAAAAATTGAAAGTTTAACTCAATGCCTTGAAGATTTGTGTGGAATTAAGACTTCTTGTACATGAATTATTATTCCCCCAAGAGGCGGCAGAATTTAATATTTTATGAAAGGAACCTATATTGCTAAATACCATCAAAGGTTACTGCTACTAGCCATAAGAACGTTAAATGTAAGTGGAAAAGAAAGGATTGGTGATAAAAGAACACTAGAACAAGAGAAGAAGGTGGTTTTGTCGCTGCAATAAGAGCAAAAAAAGACTTTCTGGACCATCTAACACAGACAGGCATGGCCACACCATCCCTGCTTCTTTTTGTCGACGAAATTAGGTGTCTCATTGCCGTCCATCGAAAAGGGCACTCCTTATCCCCCACTAGCTTACTGTGTTTAACCGAAGAACTATGACTAATTAGTTCTTTGAAGAAAGAATATGACAGAAAATGATGCATGGGTAATAGAGCCACAAACTCCAAATTGGAAATATCTTGGAACACTTTATAGTAGATGATTTTGATAATATTAAGTGTATGACTTTAGTTTCGGAGCTTTTCGAATATCAATTGTAATTAAAAAAATTAAATTCTGAAATAGCAGCAACCAATTAACCAGTAATGAAAATGGTGGGCATCAGGTTTGGCCGAAAGCACCAATCTCGTCGATAGCTGAAGTCGTGAGTGATGCCTGAAACTATGATGTTTAAGTTCCATAGAAAGAAAGAAAAAAAAACCAACTGGTGATGTACCTTGCCACACTGGATTGGATGGAGCTGCTGAGTAGGTTGAGGAAAATAGCATTAAAGAATTTACACACAAAAGAAGAACGCAATTTGGGTTAATTTCACGTTGGCTACTGCTGAAGTATTTTCATAATTCCATTAGATTATGTTAATACACATCTTTAAAATCTCTAGACGTCAACTATTCATATTAGATTAGCCTTAATTCAGTTCAATGTAATAAATAATAATATGTAATTATGATTTTGCTTCTTTATTTATACTCATCATACATGTATGAATATCCCTATCGTATACATGAATATTCACACTGAAGTACATAATTCCCTTAATCATTTATTTTATGCTCTTTTATTCTAAATAGTATCAGATTATCCTTTGTAAAAAGGAGCAGAAAATCTTGGGATTTCTTTTCAACCTTTCTCTCACAACTTCTGTCCTCATATATTGGGTTCTTAATAATAATTTTTCATATATCAAATTATTCATCTTTCTTTAGTAGATTGCAATGGTGTAAAAACTATGTTCATAAACCCACGCACATACCTTTACAGGCTACTTAACTTAAAAAAATCCTAAGTGTCCAAAGAAAAAAGATAGTTCAAACCACATCGTTTTAAATCCAACAATGTCCTACTTGGCCACGTTAGCATACACGCAAGTGCCATGTCAACAGATACATCAACCAAACAACGTATTGTCAGTACCACGTTTGCAACTCAGTTAGCGCCATGCCAGCATCCAAGTTAGTGCCACATCAACGTCTTAGTCAAAGTGCCATGTCAACACTTTTTACCATATCAACATCTTAGTCCTTTGTCATCTGTCTCCACCTACTTCATCCATATGTCATAATTTTGTGCTCTTTCGTTCGCTTCAGACCATTGGTTCGATTTGATTTGGTTCCATTCAAAAGACTAATCAACACATTGACTGCTTAATTTAATGCCTTCTCCTTTAGTTTTCTTACAAACCAAACTAGTTCTTAAGATTTTTGATATTCTAAATCCATTTTTAAGGTTATATTGATAAACTTTAAACTCTATAAGCAAGTTTTGTCCATTTTATTGCCTTTTCTCTATTGTGGATACTTCTAAGCTCCCTCAATACATCCCAAACCCTACCAATGTTATATTTGATCGATTAAACTATGATTTGTGGGCTAAAGAAATGTACAATTTTCTTAAAGGGAGGCTTCTTTGTTAAATTGTTATTTAAGAAATATTAAAGCCAATTAAGGTGGCAAATTGAGAAGAAGAAAAATTTCTAGAGCGATTGGTACCTCAGGATGGAATGAATTACCAAAACCTAATATGATTTCGGAATACATGTGCTAAAGTGATCAAACTAGATTTTTGATGCTTCGACACATCTAAGGAGTTATAGATTTTTTAAAGAATTATTACTCTATATTTGAAGACGTTAATCAATTTTAGCTTTACCAAAGACTTCATCAGATGCAACAACAATTTAGCTAAACAATCTATAACTATGTGTCATAATTTTAAGAAATTTGGGATCAAATAACAATTAGGGACCCTATATGGTTTGGTCCTCTTACACACACCATTTGCAAATCTTCTAAATCGTCCACATATCTAGAACTTGATGATGACTCTTCGAGAAGAATTTGAATACATCCATATCTATCTTCTGCATCATAGTTCCTTGCTAAATTTTGACATTGTAACTAGGGAATTAATTATAGAAGAGAGCTGACTCAATACACTCAACATTGAAAAGTTTGTTCCATCTACTTATGTCATTTTTGCAACTAATAACCCCTCTCCTAAAACTTCCTATAACTAGGTGAAGAAGTTTTATAAGGGGTGTTTTAGTTTCTGCAAAAACCATACGGATTACATCTCTGAATATAGAAATTGGCACAAATAGAACTATAACAAAGTAATTCTTCCAAGTCTCCTCAACCTCCTTCTGTTACTGCTTCTATTGCCACAGAGAGTCCTACAGATAATATTTCTCCCAAATTCTTATTAAAAGATCTTCATTCTCTTCTCCAGCAACTTCAATATAATTCTAGTATTTTTCTCATCCGTTATCTTGTCTATCAGATCAGGTACTTCATCATCATGGTACTTTGATTCTACCTATTGCTATCACATGATCTCTAATTCTTCTATTCTTACATCTCTATAAAAATCATTCATCCCATATATTGTTCACACTACTAATAATTTAACTATGCATGTTCAAAGTATAGGTAGTGTTTAAACACCTAAATTAGCTTTACCCAATATTTTTCTATTTTCAAAACTATCCCTAAATCTCAATTTTTTTTGGTCAATTATGTAAACTCGATGTTGACTTATCCTTTTTGAGTCATGGTTCTACTGTGCAGAATACATAGACGGGTGAGATCCTTGGGAAAAAGTGTAAAGTTAGGTGGCCATTCGAGCTTACTTTCCTACATCTTTCATCTAAAATTGTTTTTGGAGCTATCACTTTCCATCTTTGGCATTCTTGTCTTGGTCATATTTATCCTACTAGATTAGGATCTTTAATTTATATTGGTTCTTTGGGATATGTTAAAACTGAAAACTATAATTATATCTCACGTCAGTTTTATAAAACTCATGTCCCTTTTTTTATTAAGGATTCCATTTCCTTAGTACCTTTTTATTTAATTCATTCTGATATTTAAGGTCCTACTGATAAGATTGAATCATCTTATATTTTCTTATGTGTTTCAATGTCTTTTCAATCCTATTTTTATGTTTAAATACTCAATTTGTGTTCATTTTGTGTTTACATACATATTAAAGGATTGAACACAAATATACGCTAAAAGGAAGAAGTTTGACAAAATTTGGAGAGCCATCCATGGAGGAGAAACAATCAACGATATTCGGAGGAGAATCGAAGAAGACCCAAGAAATAATCCAGGGCCACACTATGTCACGATCATGGATGACTCCCCACGATCGTGGCCTTATGCTCAAGTTTCTATCACAATTGTGGAGAGTAAGCCATGATTGTGGCAGAGAGCAGATAAACTAGCCACGATCGTGCACTAAAGGCCACGATCGTGGCCTGCGCATAGACAGACGAGGGGTCACTTCCAGATTCAAGTTTTTTAGGGACTTTTTGGACATTTTAGGCACGAGAAAACCTAAAGGTTTGCCCTAAATGAGAAATACTATAAAAAGAAAGAGAAATGACCTAGAAAGGGGGGCTACATAATCTACCACGTTTGGAAAACTTCAAGAAGAGAGAAGAAGAAGAGAGAAGGAAGGAGCAGAGAAGTTTTTCTTATCTTGTTTTTGCTTAGATAGTTTATTTCATTTTCAATGTTTTTTTTCATATGTCTTAGTTTATCCATTCCTTTAGTTTAGAGCTTTCTGAGTGTTAATCACGTTTTTACATGTGCTAGAATATTTAGAATGAATGGTTGATGGATTTTATAGTTGAAACTCATAAATTTTGTAATAAACCTTTATGATATATCAATGGATGTTTATTCCTGCAATTTTTTGGTTTAAATCTTGGTTGTTTAAGTTTATTTATGTGTTTTTGCAAATCTAAATTTATTGGGTATTTGAATGTTTAATGGTTTATATTATGGGTTTTTGCTTATTTGTGATGCGTTTCATTAATTTGTGCTCAATAGTTAGGATCTATGCATGTTCTTAGGTTTATGCTTAATTAATTTGGGTTTTTGTGCAAGTTGTGTGTGCTGGAATTTTCATTTTGATGCAATTAGTTTAGTCTTTGCAATTTGGGGTATGATTAGTCATTTGTTAGCATAAAGAGTTTTGGTTTCTATTAAGTTAGTGTTGAATTTCAGTTTTTATTACTTCGTTTATAGTTTCCAACCTTGATTTTATTTAATTGAGTATAGGTTTTGTTTATTTAATATCAATTGTGCTTAACATGAACATGTGTGGCTAGACTAATTAGGGGTTTGGAGATATTATAAAGGTGAATGGATGGAAATTGTGAGAATAAAGTTGAACTTGTCTTGAATTGGTGCTTGTAGGTTTAGGTTGGTTTGTGATTTAGGATAAATGTCAAGAACTAGGAATGGCTTATAGGCTTGATCACCCTTTAGGTAATTTTCTAATTTGAAGGCTATGGTTGAGTGTGTGATATGTAATAGTCCCTAGTGATTCTCGAAAGGGGCAATAGGTTAGTTGAAATTTTCAGGATACTAATATACTAATCTAGGATCCCATACCTTTAGGTTACACCTTCCGAGCTTATGAGCAGGTGGCCTAAGTTAGTTGTTTCTTAGTACCTAATGCATCTTCGCTATTGAACTTAGAGAACCTATTCTAGGTTATAATGGAGATCGAGGGCATTTCTAGAGCTTATTAGTTTTGCCTATTTTAGAGAAATTAAGGGTTTGCGAGCTTAATCGAGTCCATAGGCTAATGGTCGCAAGGTTACACATGCTAAAATTTACTATTTATAACCTTGGTAAATTACGCAAGCGCACAAGTCGTTTGCATAGTACCTAAGGTGTCAATCCTAATCTAGTCCTAAAATCTAAGGTCGTCATAAACTACAATAATTCTAAATAAATAACTAATGCAGAAATTAAATCAATCAACAATCAATTATGAGAAATTAAAGTGCTAAAGTGTAAACAAAATAGCAATCACACAACCCAATTCAAAATTGACCTAGAAATCAACAAGTGAGAGAAAGGGGATTTTGACTCAAAAGTAATGGAAACTTAACCAATTAAGCAATCATTGATTTAACGAGTCTAGACGGTATTAGGGTAAATTATTCTCTCTTAAGTTATAATCTTAACCTTAATTGATGATCCCTAATTTAAATTACGGAATTGCGATTTCTTGATTCGCAATTGGCCCAAAACCTAAATTAGTTCTAAGTTGTCTATTAACCTACTAGGAAACTATGCTCGATCTCTCGTTACACAATTCTAACAGTTTGATTCAATTTTTAGCCTATCAATTCACCTAACTCTCGTTAGCCCAAATTGATTATTTTTACCCGAGTCACCCTCTCAGTTTATTGCCAAGTTATTAAGAGCAGAATTGAAATCACAATAAAATCAATAAAAATACAATCAATCAAATTTTATTAATCTAAAAAATCAAGATCTAAAGGTGAGTATAAACATAAACTCAACTTTCAACACAAACGATTCTCAACACTTATCTCAACATGAATAAAACAGAAATAAATGGAAAATATGTTGGGAACGAAGTCGGGGAGGCGGCGACAGTAGGAAACCACCTGTTCTGGAAAGTATGTCACGTCTAGCTCGTTTCCGTGTCTCTCTTCCTTCTTCTCCTTCCTCAATCTCTTGATTTCTCTCTAGATTTTCTCTCGGAATTAGATGAATCAAAGCTCTCTTGCATGACTCTCTCGACTCTCTAAAGATTGCTACCAATAACTTGTAATGTTCTATTTATACTTTTGAGGCTCTAGGTCAAAGCCAGGGTAGAACAATGCCTTAACCTTTCTGTCATGATCGTGGCCCCTTGTGCACAATCGTGGCCTGACTCGGAGGCTTTTTGTCATGATCGTGCTGAATTGGAGGCTTTCTGTTATGATTGTGCCCCATGTGCACGATCATGGTCTGGTTGCTACTTTGCTGTGCCACGATCGTGGGCTAGGTCTTTAGCCCAAAACTCTTCGAATCTTCTCCGTTCTTCACCGTTTACCCTAAAACACTAACAAACGCATCATGGTACCTCAAAAATATAACATTTAAGCTCAAAGACTTAATCTAACCCATAAAAACACTAAAACACTCAAACTAACATAATTAAATCGTAAATGCATACTCAACACTCAAATTCACACTAAATACATAACAAATTAAACCCTAAAATATCATGCAATTGACAACTATCAGCTAACACCATGATGAGAGTACCTTTTATTTAGATTCAAGGATTAATGAACATCCCAGAATCCCAAAGATATCTCCAGCCTACTTTTTTATCATTGTTATTAGACTTTTCTAAATTTGCTTTGTGCTTGTCTTTTTGGTTACGTTCACTACATATTAGTTGTCTCATCTTTATCATTTCAGGGTGTTTTGTTTTCTTTTGTTACAACATTTGAAATAGCATTTCCATCCCATGTCTCTGTGGTTCGACCCTAGCTCACCATTTTCGGCATAATTTGGTAGTTAGGAATTTATAATTTGGTAGTTAATAATAGGTTATCAAATTTTTAGCGCTGTTTTCGGGGAGTTAGCGTGTGTTAATTGTTGTTTCTTGTATTGTTTTTATTTTTGTTTTTGTTTATCTTTTTAATTCTTTCATTAGTTTGCATGTCCCACATTTCCTCAAAACACATTCGTTTGCATAAATTTGCTAAGGAAAATAACGGATCGTTACTTTCTCCACTTAAACCTTTCTCTTTTTCTCCCATTGTAGGTCGTACCAGATTTCGTCAGAAAGAGCAAGGAATCCATACACATTTTCCTGAGAGAAGTCGTTCCTTTTCCTTCAAAGAAGAAGTGTAACATGGAGTCAAAAGTTGTTGGTGCGCACAGATGATTACAGTTGCAAGAGCTTGAAGAGTTGTGACATTAAGCATTCGAGAATGCCCGGATTTATAAGGAGAAGACTAAGGCATTCCATGATTGCAGCATCTCTAGGAAGACAATTGTGGTGGCACAGAAAGTACTTTTATATCATTCACGCCTCAAACTCTTTCTAGATAAGTTACGCTCCTGATGGATAGGTCCCTTTGAGGTTACCCAGGCATATCCCTATAGAGCAGTGGAGATCAGAAGTGCCAAGATAGGGAAAGAGTTTAAAATCAATGGACATCGTCTCAAGCCCTACTTTGAGGGATTTCAGATGCATAACATGGAGGTCATGAAGCTTGAAGCCCCAACATACATTAGTTAACATCAGTTGATAAGGGTCGAACTTATGACCTTAACCAAGCGCTTGTTAGGAGGCACCCCAACCTTATCCTTTCATTTTAATTCTTTGCTGTTTCAACTTGCTTTCATTTGAGTACCTTATTTTCTCTGTTTTGTTTTTAGGAATGAAAGACCAGAGTTGTGAATTCTGCTTTCAAGTCGTTGAGCCCTCTTTGATCCAGGGGAGTCCTTCTGTTCTCATCCCCTTATGTTTTAATTGACTTTAGGACATTGGCGTCAATGTCCCATGTAAGTGTGGGGGTGGAGCCAGTTTGAAATTTTTTCATTTTTGCACTTGAACTGTGATGAATGTTGAACCATACCATTCTATCATAGTAGTTGGACTGAGAATTGAGTTGTGTGCTTGAATTTGAATTAGCCAGCTTAAGTGGAAGGTGAATCATATAGATTGATTAAAGTAGTTAGTTGCATAAACTCGGTCAATAATTTGATACTTGAGTAATTAGATAATCTATGAAATTTTAATGGATTTTCATATAAGTACATGTGAGGTTTTGAGCCTATATGACTACATTTCATAGTCATTCTATTTCTTTGTTATGTGTGATGCTCCCCTAGGAAGATTACCTTCAGAACTTGCATTAAACCGATTTGAAACTACAAGATGCTTTGAACCCCTAGCTTAAATAACCCATCAACTCATTTTTACTTTGCCAACCCCTTTGAGCCTTTAGCCTTGTTTGTTTTTGAATTAATCACCTAACATTGAAACCCAAAAAACCATTAGCCTTACCTTGTCACAAGTTTAATGAAGTAATGAGTGAGCATTTCGTGTATATGATTTAGGGACTTTTGTTTTGTATTCAATTCTGAGATGTTTTGAGAGGCACTTTTAGTCATGATTTATTGATTTATGCTACTATTGTTTTCTTATTATTTTAGTGTTATTTAAGTAAAGAAAAAAGAAAAAAGAAAAAGAAAGAAAAAGAAAGAAAAAGAAAAGCATCTTTGTTTTGGCGATATTGATTAAAAGCAATTTTGTTTTTGTTGTTGAAGGAAGCGTAGTAGCATTAGTTAGTGATTAGTAGTTATAGTTTGTGGTATTTATATGCATACCTCAGAATTTGTGTTTAGTTTTCCTTCCTTACTTAGTACTTTGTTAATACTTGTTAGTTACCCTTTAACCTTGTTACCTCGCTTTAACCCAAACTTTATTACAACCCTAAGTGAAAGCCCTTTTTGATCCATGATAGTATGCAATCTATGTGGTAGATAATTGGTGAATTTGTAAGCCTATGGTAATGTAGTCTCTTAGAGGGAGTATTGAGTGAAACACCGACCTTAAACACTTAAGTGAAATGAGTGAACATCGTGAGGAAAATCCATCTTAGTTTTATTTTACCTTTGATCAATAGTGTCTACCTTTGAATTTGTTTATATATATTGATGAAAAGATTATGATATATGTAGTAGCTCGATACTTGAGTTTGTCGAAGTTTGAAGGATTGCATATACTTGAATTTCTTTGAAAACAAATTGACATAATATCTTGGTTATTTTTAAATTGCCTGAGGGTAAGTAATAGTTCAAGTGTGGGGGTATTTGATAGGATTGCATCATCTTGTATTTTCTTATGCGTTTCAATGTCTTTTTAATCCTATTTTTGTGAATAAATACTCAATTTATGTTCAATTTGTGTTTACATATAGATTAAAGGATTGAACACAAATATATGCTAAAAGGAAGAAGTTTGACAAAATTTGGAGAGCCATCCATGGAGGAGAAACCATCAAGGGCATTCGGAGGAGAATCGGAGAAGACTCAGGAAATAATCTAGGGCCGCGATTATGGAAAATATGTCATGATCGTGACAGAAGCTTGAGCACAAGGCCACAATCATGGGGAGTCAGCCACGATTGTGACAAAGAGCAGACAAATTGGCCACGATCATGGTGAGTCAGCCACGATCGTGACAGAGAGCATATAAACTAGCCATGATCGTGCATTAAGGATTGCAATCGTGGCTTGCATGCAAACAGACAAGGGCTCGCTTCCAAATTTGAGTTTTCAAGGGACTTTTTAGACTTTTTAGGCATAGAAAATCTAAGGGTTTGCCCTAAATGAGAAATACTATGAAAAGTAAAAGAAATGACCTAGAAAGGGGGCACACACTCTGCCACTTTTGGAAAACTTCAAGAAGAGAAAAGAAGAAGAGAGAAGGAAGGAGCAGAGAAGTTTTTCTCATCTTGTTTATGCTTAGATAGTTTATTTCATTTTCAATGCTTTTTTTTCATATGTCTTAATCTATCCATTCTATTAGTTTAAAGTTTTCTTAGTGTTAATCATATTTTTACATGTGCTAGAATATTTAGAATGAATGTTTGATGGATTTTATAGTTGAAACTCATGAATTTTGTAATAAACCTTTATGATATATTAATGGATGTTTATTCCTGCAATTTTTTGGTTTAAATCTTGGTTGTTTAAGTTTATTTATGTGTTTTTGCAGATCTAAATTTATTGGGTATTTGAATGTTTAATGGTTTATATTATGGGTTTTTGCTTATTTGTGATGTTTTTCATTAATTTATGCTCAATAGTTAGGATCTATGCATGTTCTTAGGTTTATGCTCAATTAATTTGAGTTTTTGTGTAAGTTGTGTGTGCTGGAATTTTCATTTTGATGCAATTAGTTTAGTGTTTGCAATTTAGGGTATGATTAGTCATTTGTTAGCATAAAGAGTTTTGATTTCTTTTAAGTTAGTGTTGAATTTAAGTTTTTATTACTTCATTTATAGTTTCCAACCTTGATTTTATTTAGTTGAGTATAGATTTTGTTTATTTAATATCAATTGTGCTTGACATGAACATATGTGGCTAGACCAATTAGGGGTTTGGAGACATTATAAAGGTGAATGGATGGAAATTGTGAGCATAGAGTTGAACTTGTCTTGAATTGATACTTGTAGGTCTAAGTTGTTTTGGGATTTATGATAAATGTCATGAATTAGGAAGGACTTGTAAGCTTGAATACCCTTTAGGTAATTTTCTAATTTGAATGCTAGGGTTGAGCATGTGATATGTAATAGTCCATAGTGATTTCGAAAGTAGCAATAGGTTAGTTGAATTTGTCAAGATACTTAATCGACTAATTTAGCATCCTATAACTTTAGGTTACACCTAATGAGCTTATGATTAGGTGGCCTAAGTTAGTTGTTTCTTAATACCTAATACACCTTCGTTATTAAACTTAGAGAGCCTATTTTAGTTTATAGTGGAGATCAGGGACATTTCTAGAGCTTATTAGTTTTGCCTATTTTAGAGAAATTAATCGAGAGCTTAATTGAGTCCGTAGGCTAACACTTGTTAGATCAAAAACAAAAACATGCTTGGTTTGGCTAAACGGTAGATTTCAAAAAAAGATTTCAAAATCAAAACATAGCGGAAACGTAAATACAAAAACAACATGCTTTTAATCCATACATGATACGACATAAAGAAAATAAATATAATAAGAACAAGATCGGAATATTACCGACTCCTCGCTACTGTGTCCCCAACCAAAGTAAATATAGAACCAGAAGTTGATTTCCTTGAATGAACATCCGACTGGAAATCAGAATCCATATATCTTGTCAAAATAAGGTCACTTCCAGAGTAAACAAGCATTAAGTTCTTCGTCCTACGAAGATACTTCAGTATGCACTTGACCGCAGTCCAATGTTCCATTCTTGCATTGGACTAGAATCTGCTTACTAGTCCCACTACGTAATAAATATCCGGTCTATTGCAAAGCATAACATACATTAAACTTCCAACTGCCGAATCATATGGCATGTTACGTATGCGTTCGACCTCCTCTTTTGTCTTAGGTGCTTGCTCATTTGAAAGTTTGATTCCATGTCTAGTAGGTGTGAAACCCTCTTGGAATCCTGCATGGCAAACTTATTGAGCATGTTCTCAATGTAGGTTAATTGAGACAAGGCTATTTGCTTGTTCTTTCGATCCCTTATAAGCTTGATCCCTAGAACATAACTAGCCTCTCCTAAATCCTTCATTGAGAATTGTTCGTTCAGTCATCCCTTGATCATAAATAACATTCCTACATCATTCCCAATGAGCAGAATGTCATCGATATACAAAATTAGGAAAGTAACTTTGCCTTCTTGTATCTTTTTACATACACTAGGCTCATCTAGGTTTTATATGAAACCATAGGTTTTGATAGCCTTATCAAACCTAATGTTCTAAGACCTAGATGCTTGCTTAAGTCCATAAATGAACCTTTGCAACTTGCATACCTTATGCTCATTACATGGCTCGATGAATCCTTCTGGTTGGGCCATATAAATGGTCTCCTCAAGGTCCCCATTAAGAAATGCAGTCTTGACATCCATTTGCCGTATTTCATAATCAAAATAGGTTGTTATAGCCAAAAGAATTTTGATGGACTTAAGCATGGCAACTGGAGAAAAGTCTCTTCATATTCTATACCCTCCTTTTGAGTATAGCCCTTAGCTACCAATCTAGCTTTAAAGGTCTGTACCTTTCCATCAGATCTTCTCTTCCTTTTGAAGACCCATTTACACCCTATGGATTTTACACTTGGTGGTACATCTACTAGGATCCAGACTTCGTTGGCGTATATGGAATCTATTTCCGATTCCATTGCCTTGAGCCACTTTTCCGCATCAAAGTCATTAATAATGTAACATCCCCTCACCTATGGGAAGGGTAATTTGGTAATTTGGTACGGGTTAGGAGTGTATGATATTACATTGACATATTCATGCATTCATATATGCACATAAGTAGCAAAGAGTGAATTT
>JAOQMS010000004.1:6635008-6645952 GCA_027563885.1 Erythroxylum longipes | reverse complement strand
GATCGAGTGCTATAACATGCCACCCTCGCGGGGCACAAACTCGGATATCACCATCGATGTCGGGTTCGGGTCTTGCGAGAGTGGGATGTTACAGAAAGTGTTCCAATTTGATGTAAAATCTGCCTTTTTAAATGGCGATTTACAAGAAAAAGTGTATGTAACTCAATCCCCAGTTTTCGAAGATTCAAGGAATCAAGGTAAAGTTTTTCGGCTAAAAAAGGCACCCTATGAGTTGAAGCAAGCTGCTAAAGCATAGTATAGAAAGATCGATGACTTCTTTCAAAATAACATATTCAAAAGGAGTATGTATGAACCAACCTTGTATCTAGAAAAAACAAGGTATGAATGATCTGGTGATAGTAAGTCTCTATGTTGATGATATGATATATACTGGTTCTTTGTTACTTCTTATATTTGAGTTTAAGAAGTTCATGAAAAGTATGTTCGAGATGATGGATTTGGTAGAACCACGCTACTTTCTAGGCTTAGAAATTGTTCAAACACATGCTGGAATTTTCATGTCACAGAAGAAGTATGTTGAAGATACCTTTAAGAATTTTAACATGATGGGATGCAAAATAACCATCACAGCTATGAATACTAACGAGTAGCTTAAAGCAGAAGATGATATAGGAGCAGTAGAAGGAAGCTTGTTTAGAAGCCTAATTGGGAGATTGATTTATATATCTAACTCATTCTCATCCTAACATAAGTTTTTTAGTAAGTGTCTTTTCACGGTTTATGCATCAATCTCCCAAACATCACTTTGGTGCAGCCGAAAGAGTTCTTTGCTATTTAGCTGGCGCAAAGGGGTTTGGCATCTAGTTTTGAAAAATAGACAAGTTTAGTCTTAAAGGTTTTATAGAAAGTGATTGGGCTAGTTCGATTGAAGGAAGACGAAGCACTTTTAGAAATTGTTTCATTCTTAGAACAGCTACAATTTCTTGGTGTTTTAAAAAGCAAGCCTCGATAGCTTTGTTATCTACTGAGGTGGAGTACATGGCAGTTATAGCCTCTGCTTGTCAAGTAGTGTAGTTAAGGAGGATTTTATGTGACTTGGGGCAAGAGCAAGTCGAAGCAACTGATATTTTGTGTGATAGCAACTCAGCATCAACTCAGCAATGACGTTGGCCGAAAATCCTGTTGTTCATAGTCGTACCAAGCATATTGAAATCAAACATCATTCCATTCGAGAATTGATGACAAAGGGAAAAGTCAGAGAGTGTGGAACTAAAAAGCAACTTGTAGATTTAATGAAAAAGAGCTTGCTACAGAAAAAGCATGAGTTTATTTGTGCATGGTCGGGAGTCTCTAAGTTTGAATAAAGAGAGATTGTTAAAAGTTAAGAGATAATTCAAACTTCCTTTAGTTGTTATGTTGTTACCGTAAAATAAGCTAGGAGATTCACTAGCAATTAGTTTCCTATTTCCTAGGTAAATTAGTTTAAGTAGTTAGATTTTATAGCTGACATGTTGATAGTTTTCAATTCAAATTACAACTCATGTAAAGCCTATTTAATAGGTTCTATTACTCGTCAATAAACAAAGGTTAATCAGCAAAATCACTTCTCTTTCTAAAGTTGTTCAGTTCTATAATATTTCTCTAACATGTACCATCACTTTTTTGTTATTCTTTGTACATTAAGATACGTCAAAAGTACTATATTTCATGGCCTTCATTTTTGCTACTCTTTCTTATTGGAATACCAAACCTATTTTGATGTTAATTGGGTTGGGGACCTAATGGCCCACCAATCCACCACTAGTTATTATTTCTGTCTGAGGACATCTTTCATTTCGTAGCGTAGCAAGAAACAAACAATTGCCTCTTGCTTCAGACAGAAAGTCGAATATAGATCTCTTGTCGATACTACCTCTAAACTCCCCTGGATACGATGACTGCTTCAAGATATCAGCGTATCTTTCTCATCTATAATTCCTCTCTTTATGATAACCATAGTGCTATGCAAATTGTTTGTAACGATGTCTTTCATGAATAGATCAAACATATAGAAATCGATTGTCATCTTGATTGACATTCATGTTTTCTAAGTTATCATAAAACTTATTCCTAACTTATCACATTCTCCAATTGTTGTTATCTTCATAAAGTCACATCCACCTCAGGCACTTTGTAGATCTCATTTCTAAAGTCAAGCTCTTATCTTCTATGACACCTTGACTTTGGCGGGGGTATTAACACAAATCTTTAGAATCTCTAGAAGTCAACTATTAACATTAACCTTGAGTTTGACGAGAGTGTTAATATAAATCTTTAGAATCTCTAGAAGTCAACTATTAACATTTAATTAGCCTTAATCTAGTTCTAGAATCATTTATGTAATCATACATAATTATCACATTAATTTTTCTTCTTTATTTACATTCATCAAAATCTGGATAAATACTCTTATTTTATACAATAATATACAAACCAAAATACGTAATTCTTTTCGTCACTTATTCTCTGCTATTTCATTCTACAGATTAGATGATCTAGTATAACATTGTTTTACTGGAGTAAGACTAAGATTCAAAGGGCACGACAACCATGCACTTCATTTGAAATTCAAATGGCCAACAGAACTATAACCCACGTCCTCCTCTTGTCCCCTTTACTAATCAATACTTTGGACTTTATGAAGGGTAGCAGGCTGAAAATGCTAAATTGCTAATCAGGACTAGATTAAATGATAAAAGTGCTTCAAGTATTGTTTTTTTATATTAAGCTCATCTGGGAAGGATCCTTATAATTATAATACAGTGGCTGTTGTAGCAATACTACCTACACAACCTTTTCTTTTAGCTTAACTATATATGCCAGTGTCCGAGTTTACAACAAACATCGGCAAGGAAAGCGAAGAAGACTCCGACGAGGAACATTACTTTAGAGCAAATATCGACAAGGAAAGTGAAAAGGACTCCGATTAGGCACATTAGCCACGACAGAACAGGCAATGCCTTGTCCCGGAGGTTCATCTTTGGAAAATGTTTCATGTCTGAGACGAGCAGTGCCCTGTATACAACTTCAGTGAGAGCATAGGCAGTAACAGGGTCCGATTCCTCTGCAAGATATCCATACTCTGTGAGACAGACGATGTCATAGACTCCGTTATTGGCCGACACGCCTAGAATTTCACATATCTTGAGCCTGCCCTCGATCCTCTCCTCGGTTGGCAATAAGTCACCATGTGTCAATATCAGAAGAGGGTTCTCATCTGAATCACAATCAAATTCAAAGCCCTCTTATTTTACCTAGTAGACAACTAGTTCTAGCAAAAACATGAAACTTTGCGACGCATTCGTAAACATAAAAACTTTGAACCTAAATTGACAATGTACTATGCATGTATATATCTGGTGCTGCTAAGTTGCAGTGGAGGTTGATGAATTGCTCCAGCAAACAAAGTACAAAATGCAATTGGATCAGCAAATGATTGGAGGCTGGAGAAATAATGTTTTGATCAATCCAGGGTTTAACAGACCAGGGTAAACAAAAATTCGTAGTGAACTAGTTAAGGGGCTCTTGACTATTAATCGAAGATTAGATGGAGGGTATCCTGTAAGCAAAAGTGGGACCATGTATTAAGTCATGTTGTTCTCAAATGCTCATAGAAGCCTAAGCTTGGACACGATGCTTTCTAAGTTGTTTCACCATTATAACGTTCGCAAACAATCTAGTTAGCATTTTAGATAAATCACCACTGACTAGAGATAAATATGAGACGCTTACTGCATTGCCTCAAAGTAGGAAAGTTGTACAGTTGTGTTACAGCTTCTATCGGCTTGAAATCACCAGCTTTTAAAGCTTTATACACCTCTGCTAAGTTGACCACAACCATAACACTGTTTACTCTCCTCTGCACAAATTTGGAACGGACATTTTCAGGGTCGTACTTCATCACATCACAATCACCGGACCTCCAGCAAAGCTGGTTATGGTGCACCCCCTCCCTCATCCAATTCGACAATTCCTCAAGGCCCTCTCCCAGATTTTGATAACGAAAGCCTCTAGAGTCGTACACGCAAAAGCCGTTCTCCATCGACCTCAACACGTTATGCTCTTCCATATAAATCGTCGTGTATTTGGAAGCATCTCCTGTAAGAAAAAAAAAAGTTAAAAATCAAACATATTGCTCTCAAGGTAAATATGTTCCTTTCTCAATGATCGACTTACCAAATGATGTTCGAGCAAAAGGTAAGACTCCACTCCGACCAAGAACACTGTACATAAGGTTGACAAGCGAAGACTTGCCAGAACCCGTGAAACCCACCAACAGAATTGTGATTACTTGTGGAATGTCCATTTCTTCTTTTCCAAATCCTCCCGTTGGAACCCATAAATCACCCGAACGATACCTTTGTAGCTTATACCGTAGCTCGTTGAGTCCACTATTTGCAATCAAAGCCAATCTTTCGAACTCTCTCAGAAGTATAAGTCTGGGCGACAAACTGGCAATTTTGGGGAAGTCAAACTTATTTCTTAGAAGTTCATCAAACTCGGTGTCTGTTCTCCACCAGGAACATGCCAGCCCTGTCGATTGATTGATGGAAGATGGATGGTTTTTCATGTCCTTGTCTCAAACTTATATGTTTTTGAAAATGGGAACTAATCAAGTTAATTCTCTGCCTGCTAGAAAAGTTGTAACAGTAAAGGATACATAAGGGAAACTGGAGATCGAACAGAATCCCAGTTGTAGTCAGCAAAGTACACTTCTGATCACCAGTTGTACATTTCGTGCCGATCAGTGTTCAAAGCTTCTTCCAAGCTCCTTGCACTGGTAAGGGTGATTTCCACCAGTATTTCAAATATAAATTAGCACGGCCTTACAACGATCGTGATAATTGAAACGATTACGCAGATCTTAGTTTCATTTTCGTCAAAACGAGCAAATAAATGGCAGAAATGGGGAGCATGACCGTACTACTACGTCTGCCTGCGAACGGTGTACTTGGGACCCTATAAAGCAACGTTCCTTCCATTGTCAAATCAGTAGTACCGTCTTATCCGAAAGAAGACGGAGAAGTCAAATTCCAAGAAACTGTCTACGGACTGGAATCATCGTCTGAGACATTTAAGTCCTAAAAACTCCAAAACCTGGCGAAATTCGAAATCATGCCCATCTAAAGCACACTTTCTTTTCTAAGAACTAAAACTAAGACGAAACTCCCTATTGCAACAAAAGGTGACGTGCACACTGAGGGTTTAACGAGGAACACTGTAGCTACGTCTAATCCAAGGGGGTCGACTGTAACGCAAAAGTTTTACGTGAAAACACTTGGCCGACTTCTGAAATCACCTCGCAAACCATCGTTTTTCCTCTTCGAAACTTTCGAGACATAAAGTATTCACTATTTGAAATAAAAAGACCTTTGTGAAGACACTGTTTATGTATCCTCTTACTGTTACAATCCCAAACTTGTAAAGCAAGTCAAAGTATGAGAGAAATCTGAATGCGTGACCCTTCTCCCGTCTAATAGACATGGACAAGAGCAAAGGACAGCAGCCAGAGGAAGTGAAAAAAGAGATTACATTTTCGGTGGTTTTGACCCATTGGTGGCGATCTTTCTTCGATTGGTGCTTCCAAATCACATGCAATGTTAAGGGGGCAAGCGCCTAAAAAGTCACTCAGCTTCGACAGTAGGTATCCGGGCTCTCAGTTTCGTTCCACCGTTTAACTTGATTCGGCTGTTCAAACCATAGATGTCAAGAGTAAGTAAATAAATACTTCACAATTTGCTTTATGAAGAAAAAAGTGCGGCGAACAAATCAACCCCACATATATCACTCGCGGTGGACTAGAGGCAAACAACCATATCAGTACCACTAATTAGTTTGCTTGTTTCTAATCACTATTTAGCATTGTTGTCAATTAGAGAAACTTTTAGAAAGGGACACAGAAACACCCGCTCCAGCCAAAATTGTAATTGCAACAAACCCATGAAAGTCAATTGAGCCAGAAATAAAAAAATCCCTACGAACCTACAACAATGATGCCATCTGCCCAAAAGACAAACAGCATCTGACACTAATCATTCCGAAACAATAAAGATGAATACCTCAACTGAAATTAAATCCACCAGAAGGAACTCCATTTACTCCAAAATGAAATCCAGATTGGGCAGCATCACCTGGAGGTAATGGCTCATTTTCATCATCCTCAACCCAATAAGTCTCCAGAATCTTGACTGCTTTCTCATAGATGTCATTGTTGTCATGACTCTGAAGGTTTTCAATCTTTTCCAAACCCTCAGCTTCATCAATCATTTGGGCATATAGGTTTACATCTCCTGTGTTGCCTAGATTCTTTTCTGCTTCCCCAACCTTCAGAATGTTCTCAAGTCCTTCCAGGCAAACTGTGACAATTCGAGGGTCAGGACAAATCAGGAGATCACACAATGGTTTGATACACCCCTGACTCACCAGAAACCTATAAAACAGGATGAAACTATATCTTTTAAACAAATACATAGACCAAGAGTACACACACCATGATCATAATATCAAGATTCTATAGTATATTTGTGGAAGGGGCAATATACTTGATCTGTTCATGGGTGCCTCCAGATGTTGCATTTGAAATTGCCCAAGCAGCCTCTTTCTTGATTTCAAATTCAGCATTTTGAAGCAATTGGACGAGGGGGGCAATAATAGCAGCATCCATTACAGCCTGTGTAATATTGGAAACCACAGTTCAAATATGGACAATGCAATTACATTAGTTAGGATACCATATATATACTAGAACTATTTAGGAACATAATGAAAGAAGACAGAGCTCTACTACTGATCTCTCTGGAATAACAGGAAACTAACCTGTATCTGAGATACATTCCCAGCAGTAATATTTGAGATTGTCCAGCATGCTTCTTTCTTGATGCTCTTCTTATAATTACTTGTTACCAGGTTCAGGAGACGGGGAAGAACTTGATAGTTTATCATATGCTGAGGGCAGGAATCAAAAGACTCAATACAGTTGGCTTGCTAGAATCCGATTACAACCTTAAAGTACAAGTTATAGTCCAAAAACACACTGTTTATAGTGTCATTTTCTAGCTATTTTCAATAACAGTATCAGTTCCTATATAATCAGAATAGTAGTTCTACAACTAAATCTTTGTCATCCCCTCTTCCTGAGCCATTTTGTTACTCTTCCCGAGCCATTTTGTTACTCTTCCGTTAAAACACACAGCATCGAAAGAACATTGAAAAAAAATTGACTAGAAAATTGAAATATTAAACAACAGAAAAGACTTAGACAAATACCTGTGTCTGCATATCATCTCCAGTAACAATATTTCCAACGGTACGTAAAGCAGGAATAAGCACTGTTGGGGATGGATGGCTAGGAAGAGAAATGTGCAATGAGCAAATCAGCATTCATAACTAAAACAAATAGTGCTTTTCTATCCATTGAAAGATAAGACTAACTCACAGTAAAAGTTCAACAAGTCTAGGGCAGACACCAGCCTCAATAACAGCTTCAATTTTGTCATTAGTTCCATCAGAGAGATATGACAGTGCCCAGCATGCATCTGTGAGGACTTCTTCATCACTTGAGTGTAAAAGATGCTCAAGAGTAGGGAGAGCAGGCTTTGTCTGCCATTCAATCAGCATATATATTAGTAATAAATAAAAACAGAGAGAGAAAGCACTTAACTGCATCCAAATTTTATATCCAGCGGCAAACCTGATCAAACAAAGGTTGTGGTTTGCCCCTGCAGAAATTGGATAATGTCCAAGTTGCATTTCTCAACATGGATAGCTTTGCATGCTCGTTAAATTGTGAAAGCAATGGCATCAAGGCACCATGGCCAAGTACAAAATCACGACATTTAGGCGAGTCACCAGCAATATTTCCCAATGCCCAAACAGCCTAAAATTTAAGAGAGATACATCAGCACTGCAACAAGATGAATTTTATTAAGTATTTAACTAGTTTGAATGTTATCAGTTCTACAGGCACACCCCAGATGTAACAGGCCTCAGGGCACAATAGTGCCAGGGCACTCAAGACAAGCACTTACTATACATGGAAGAAAATATAAACATGAAAATGGGCAAGCAAACACAAAAAGTAAATTAAGTAAAAATGAAATATAGAGAAAAGGATCCGTATACCTGTTCCCTGACATCATCAGTGGGTGAACCTAGAAGTCTAACAAATACTGGGACAGCCCCATGGTCAATGACAACTTTTGTATTCTCCGATGTCCCAGAAGCAATATTTGTTAGAGCCCAAGCAGCTTCAAACTAAGAACATCAACCAACAAATGATATAAGTGAAAATGGACTTCAGTGGTTAAAATTAATTGCACATACAACCAAACACAATAGCATAGATAACTAATTGAAACCTGAAGTTGCGGAAAGTCATCCCTTCCAAGAAACTCAACAAAGCGAGGAACAACACCAGATTGTACAACTTCATTAATTGGAGGGCAGCGCTCTAGATAAATAAGCAAATGATAATTCTTAAGTTGTTAGACACATAAGCTACATCAGTATGATATATAGAAACACAATATTGCACCAACCTATTGACAGTAATTTTCGGAAATGAGTGGTTGACTCAAGTTGCAAATTTCTGTCCTCTGACCAAACCCCAGCAACCATTGCTGGAAGACTTTCTAACTGCAGTCAAATTAAATTAACAACAGCATCACATTAATTCAAATCAACCAAGTGCAACAAACAAAATATTCTAAACGCTAAGCTAAACCACAGCATCAATGGATCATATCACGTTTTCCCCTTCTAGTCTAAATAATATACTTGCGTTATTCCAAATTTCTGTAGAGTAAACAATTCTTTATTCGATAAGGGATAAGTTCAAATATTTAAAATGATAAAACGAAAATCCAATAATCCCTTAATGCAATGTTAAGGACACATTAACTACTGCATCCAAACACAATTCTAGTACATCAAGAATATGTACTCCTCGCTCATGATCCAATTAAGAACCAAACAAAATTAAGATATAACACTCACCCAAATAAGGTAAAAACAGTGAAGCATAAAGTAAAACTCTAAAACTTGGCCGAATAGAACCTGTAAAATAAAAAAATAAAAAATAAAACGCGCAACAAACCTTCTTATCTAGAGCGGAGTTAGTGAGAGAGGAGGCGAGCTGTTGCTGCTGAGCTTGAAGTCCTTCGCGGCGCTTCTTCAGCAAGCTCTCTTCTCTCTTGTTCTTCCGGATCTCCACCATATTATCCTCTCTTCGTCGCCGCCCTTCATCGGCGTCCACTGCCACTTTGTACCGGTTCCTCCGGACCTCCGTCCTGGCGCTGGGTCTCAACGACATCTTTGACTCGCCGGAATCGAATCGAATGGGATCGAACAAGTAGAAATTCAATACAAAAACCCCAGAAAAGTCGAAGAACGGAGATTGAAAGAGGGAGAGAGTTAAGAGAGCGAGAGTGTGAGGCAGCAGCCAAGCAGAGCAAAAGGTGGATTTGGGATTTTTAATGAAATGATAGGCGGTGCAGCGTTATAATTGTAGAGGGTTTGAAGCTTCATCTACCGGGTGCTTTGGGAATGTGGGCCTCGATTTGGGTGTTATTAACGGGAAGTGCCACTGTCATTTTTGAATTTGAAGTTTGCAAACCTCTCTAACGATCAGCCGCCGCCGTGAATGTCTAAATTCAATGTGTAGAATTATTCATTTATATAAAAATACTAATACTCCTGTTTTTTTTACCAATATACTTATTTATTTTAAGCAAAAACAAGTGCTTAATGGCATTAGGCATGCATATTTAGTGACAATGTTTCTTCACTATTTAATATTATAATAAATGCATTTTAAAATAATTAATCAAATACTTGTAAATGTACCACTGTAAATGTACCACCTAAGATCTTACATTTACAAGTATAAAATCGTTGGCTTTTTATTGTAATCAAGTCATCACGCGTGAGATACGATCCATGTTTATAATGCCTTTTCATTTTATTTAAAATGAAAAATGTGTTTAATTATTAATATTAATATAATTATTTTTATTACTAATAATAATTGAATATTAAATAAATTCTTTTTATAAATTAATTAAATAAATATTATTTTTAATTTATTTATTAACAAATATTAGTACAAGTATGTATTAAAATAAATAAGTAAAATTTATGCATAAACTAATAATTATTAATTAATATATTAAAAACTTTACCTTTAAATTTTGAATATACTTAAAACGAGGACTTTAAGTCAATTTATTAAAATGAGTAAGTAAAAATTATGTATAAACTAATAGTTAGCAATTAATACATTAAAGTTTTTGTCTTTAAATTTTGAATTTATTTAAAATAAAAATACTTTTGCATTCGACTTAAAGTTTATTAAAGTTTTGCTTATATCCGACGAAAAGCATAAAGATATTACTCAACGTTAACAATTATCTAATAGAAAATTCGTTGACAAGTAAATTTAGAAAGACCTAATAATATAAAGTGTTACTCTTACATAACAGAGAGTTTCTTTTAAAATGCTCACATGTGTGTGTATATATATATATATATATAATAACTCTCGGCTTAAAAGTTAAAACTTA
This sequence comes from Erythroxylum longipes, assembly GCA_027563885.1. NCBI lineage: Eukaryota > Viridiplantae > Streptophyta > Magnoliopsida > Malpighiales > Erythroxylaceae > Erythroxylum > Erythroxylum longipes. The sequence continues at coordinate 6,635,393 of JAOQMS010000004.1, read as the reverse complement.
ATAAAAAGAGACCAAAAAAAAGGGAACTAAATAACAAAACAAAAAATATCTAATCGTTAAGCGACTGATCTCCGCAAACATACATGTATAAAGGCCGGTTAAGTAGTGGGGCTCACAAGACATGCCTCTTCCTTCTTAAATGCAAGCGAAGACCCCATTGACTTATCCTTTGGATAAAGGAGCCAACAACTGTGACCAAGTAAGACACGTCGTAACAAAAACTTTATCGCCTTCTGTAACAAACACTTTAATAGGTAAAAGAAAGGAATGTTCTAAGCTGGGCTTTTATCGGCTCATGTTCAAAAGTCTTACTGTCTGTTTGGTTGCTGTCTTCAAGATGCAGAGACAGAACGGAATAAAAATTTAGAGACAGAACAGAACAAAA
>JAOQMS010000004.1:6602338-6627683 GCA_027563885.1 Erythroxylum longipes | reverse complement strand
TTTTAATTAATGAATGAATTATATTTTAATTAATTATTTTGTATTTAATTAATAATTAATTATATTTTAATTAATTATAATATAATTAATTAACCCATTCCTTTATAACAACGATACCCATTCCTCTAGATTAGGAGAGGAATGGGGTATTACCAAAAGTAGGTAATCAAAATAATAACCCTATAATCATATCTCGTTACCAAACTCAATCTTTCATTCCATACCCATTCCTCTTTTTTCATACCCTCCAAACAAGCACCCCCTAGGTCCATGTCTACAAAATATAATAAAAAATTGTGTGTTTTTTAATAAAACCTACCGAACTTGTAAAAATTTTAACTTTTCATGAACACGTACTTAGGAGTAGTTATAAAGTTTAAATGACCAAAGAATTATTAATGTGTGTGTACAATTAAAAAGGATGACTAACTTGACATTTGAGTTTTGATTAATATGTATGTTTAGTCCAGAGCCCTTATATACGGATTTTGTATGTTAACGATTTGAAATAACTTCAATGATTTTGTTTAAAGTTAAATTTATTTCATGAAGTTAAAGCCATTATCTCATTATTGCATTGTTTGCTTTGTGATTTTGTGTGTTTGCTGTTTTGTTTACTTGAGGACAAGCAAATGTTTAAGTGTGGGGATGTTGATAAGTGCAAATTGCATCATATTTAAGGGCTTATTTTGATATGTATTTCATTGTTAATTCAATTATTTAGTATGTGTTTAGGTTAGAATTGTGTTAGTTTGTTAATTATTAGTGCTTAAGTGTTTTTATAGGTTAGTACAAGGCTTTGAGCTTAAATATTATGTTTTTAAGGTACCTTCATTTGTTTGTTAGTATTTCAGGGTCAACATCAAAGAATAGAGAAGTTTCAAAGACATCCAGGCTAAAACAATGACCCACAATCATGGCACAATAGGCCACGATTGTGATAATAGCACTGGAGTTAACCAACAATCGTAGCCTTAACCAACAATCGTGGCCCATATGCGACGATTGTGATAGAAGCTTAGGACATGGCCCTCGATCATGGCCTACATCGGGCAAACACGTAGACACTTAAAACATCAAGTTTTAAGGGATTTTTTAGACCTTTCAGACCCTAAAAAAACCCTAGGGATGCTCAAAACAAAAAGGATATTTAAAAAAGAAGATAATAAGGTAGAAAGAGCTTTTGCATCAAACACTTTTAAGAAACCCTATAGAGAATTCATCGAGAGATTAAGGAAGAGAAGAAGGAAGAGAGAAGAAGAGAAGAAGCCGATTTGACATACTTCCCTGATCAGGAGGTTTCCCGTTGAGCTAAGATTGGGCTTTGAAGCTAGATGATACATTATGGGCTTACAAAACGGCTTTGAAAACTCCCATAGGTACAACACCATATTGACTTGTGTCACTACCTCCCGTCCTCCATTTGATTATATTTCCTATTTATTTCAGTTTTATCATTGTATAGAATTGGATTGAATAGTTGATGATAGGATCTAAATGTTGAGGATGTTCTAAACTCACCTTCGGATTTTTATTCTTGAATTAATGAAATCTGATTGTTTTTACGTTTATTGGATTTATTGTGATTAAATTTTATGATTGCATAATTTGGTAATAAACTGAAAGTGTGAATCAAATGAAAAATAATTAAATTGGGCTAACAAGAGTTAGGTGATTTAATAGAATAAGAATTAAATCAAATCGATAATTGTGCAAAGAGAGATCCTACATAGGTTCCCGATAGTTTATTGGAAAACTTCAAATCTAATTAGGGTTTTGGATAGGTTTAAGAGATTGCAATTTTTATAATCTGATTAGGGTTTATAATTTAGGGTTAATAGTTTTAACTCGAGAGAGAGTAATCAACCCTAGGATCATCTAGAACTAATAATTCGGTAATTCATAATCAGTCAAGTTAGAGTTAAGGATAGGTAAAATTCCCTTTCTCTCAATTGGTAATTCTTTTAGGTTGATTTTTAGGTGTGTGTTGCAATTACTGAGTTATTAATATTTTTTATGATTGATTCTTGAAGTGTTTTGGTTGATTGAATTGAATTCTTATTTTAGTTTGTTATATTTAAATTTCAACGATTTATTCTAGCCTTAGATTTTAAGATTAGATTATCCCTCCTTATCGGACAAACACCTTAGGTACTATGCAAATGAACAGTGCGCTTGAGGATTATCGAGGATATTTATTAAAACTTACACACATCAATAACTTGATCAGGGCCTCTTCTATTGTCTTAGGTTCAATTTAAGAAATGAAAGCAATATGAGATATATCTTTGAGATGAGATCTAGTGATTATCCCTTGTTAAACATCACTTAAAATTTGACTAGAAGAATAACTCTTTTTGAATTTCCAATCACCTAACAATTTCTTTTATTTCTTATTTCCCTCACTTAGTTCAATAATGAATTCATAAGTAGTTTGTTTTGTCTCATTCAAGTGTTAATGACTAGTTCTTTGGATATATATATCAACATCTTTAATATCTTTCTTAGATATAGATAGATTAGATTCATAAAAAACAACATGTTTAGATTCTTTAATAGTAACGCTCTTCCTATGCTTTGCTAGTTAAGGAATAGCCAAGAAAAACCCCTTCATCCATTTTGGAATCAAATTTCCTTAAGTTATCTTTATTATTCAAGATATAACACTTGCAACCAAAAACTTTGAGGTAATTGATTTTTGGTTTCTTCCAATGCCAAAATTTATAGGATTTTTATCTAAAAATGGTCTTATGTAGACTCTATTTGAAATATGATAAGCATTGAAAATTGCCTCATCCTAAAAATATTTAGGAAGATCATACTTATTGATCATGGTTCTGGCCATTTCTTGTAATGTACTGTTTCTCCTTTCAACAACTCCATTTCGTTGAAGGGTTTTTTGTGAAAAATAATTATGAAAAATGCCATTATCTTTCAAAAAGTTTTAAAATTTTAATTATCAAATTCCCTACTATTTTCACTCATAATAGAAGTAATCAAAAGTTCATTTTCAACTTTCACCCTTTTGACAAATTTAAAAAATGCTTTAAAAAATTATTATTTATTTGCTAAGAATAAGACCCAAGTGAATCTACTGAAATCATCAACTATGATAAAAGCATAAAATTTATCACCTAAGCTAGCAACTATAATTGGTCCAAATAAATCTATATGTAACAAGCATAAAATTTATCACCTAAGATAGCAACTACAAGTGGTTCAAATAAATCTACATGTAATAACTGTAACAATCTCGTGGAATTTACCAATTTTTACTTTTGAATGAGCTATTGGTTTGTTTTCCCAGTTAGCAAACTCCACAAATCTTGTCTTTCTTAAATTTAAACTTCTAGAGCCTATTGAAATTGGAGATGAGGTTCATGATTGTATGTCCAAATCTTATATGCCAAATCTATACATCTTCTCTAATAGATATTAGACACTTCATATCTTGGTTAGAGAAATCGTCAACATCAAATGAATATATGTTTTCTTCTCTTTTTCCAAAAATGCAATGTTATCGATTACTCTATATATAATGCATAATCTTTCTTCAAAATATACTTTGTAGCCTTTGTCATATATTTCACTTACACTTAACAAATTATGCTTCAATCCATCCGCTAAAAGTACATTATCAATATTTATGTGTTCTTTTTTACCAATTTTACTAATGTTATCTTATTGTTGGCATTATCTCCATAGGTGATGAATCCTCAATCTTTGTCTTTAAGAGTTGAAAATTAAGATCCATCACTAGTCATATGCCTTGCGTAACCACTATCTATATACCATTAGTTCCTCTTCCTCTTAGAGACCTGCAAACTAATTCATTTAGTGTGTTTCAATTACTCAAATGAGCTTGTGTCCTTCATTCTTAGTCTCTTTATTCTTCTCAACCCACTTACTTGTGTGCACTGTGAACATGTGTCATATAACTATGCTTAGAGTAAGGCCTAATATGGTATGGGTGTGATTCAATATTATTAAGTGTTTTGTATAGAAATTATATCTGTTCTTTTCTTGAGAGTGTTGAATTCTTGATCTACATTATGAATAAGATAAGAAAGAATGAGGTTTGATCCTACTATGAGTTCTAGTGGATATGTTGCGTGTGCAATTATATGTAGATGATTTGTATTCTTTTTTCATTCTAGGTATTGGTTCTTCACTATACAAATGCTTTCCTTTGATAAGTATAGTTTTAGTATTGTAAACATTCTCATAACTATATCCAATTCTATGCCTCTTATTAGAACATTTTTAGGCTCCTAACATGTTTTTATAGTTTTTCACTTCCTTCAATGAACTTAGACAAGAAGTTCTTAAAAGAATCAACATCCTTTTTCAATTCCTCATTTTCATGTTTTAAAGTTTTTAATTTATGATTGTCTATTGTCGTTACACCTTTAAAAGTTTTGATGTTATGCAATTCACTTTTTATCTTTTCATTCTTACTCATGCATGCATCGAAATTCTTTTATGATTCTTTAAGTTTAACGGATAACTTCTTCTTTTTCATGCTCATGATTTCAAGAATCTCAATAAGTTCACTAAATGTCAAATAAATGACATATTATCATTATGATATGATTTAGAGTTACAGAGTACCTCATAAACATCTTTTGCCATAAAACATTTCAAATGTTCACTTTTGGAGTCACTTGTATCATCTTAAGTGGAGGCTTTTGATAGTTTTTTTAACCTTTATCCCTCTTCTTTTTCTTGTCATTTCTTTTATATTTGTCATTTTCCTTGAGGAGAGGGTATTTAGACTTCATGTGTCTGGGTTTCTTACATTCAAAACACGTAATATTATTTAATTTATGTTTTTAGTCCATCTTACCACTTTTACATTCCCTTCTTTTTGAGGAGTTCTTTTCAAGAATTTCTGAAATTTTCTTGTGATTAGAGCATTATCTTCTTCATCGTTTCCACTAGATGATGTCTTTTTCTCATCACTTGATTCTTCCTTTAAGACTTTGAATGCTAAATTCTTTTTCTTTAAAAGACTCATTTCTTCTTGTATCTCTTTGGTTCTCATTTTATAAGTAAGAATAAATCCAATAAGCTCCTTTAATGGTAAAGTTGTTAGCTCTTTGGCATCTCATATGGCCATCACTTTAGCTTCCCATGTTTTTAGGAATGACTTAAGTAACTTTCTCATCATTTTAACATTAGTGTAGGCCTTATCAAGATCTTTTAGTGCATTTATAATATCAATAAATCTAGTATACTTTTTAGAAATGCTTTCATCATATTTCATTTGGAATAGTTCATATTAATAAGGTAGCATGCTAGCTTTGCTTTCCTTAACTTGATTTGTTCCTTCATGAGTAAATTCTAGTGTATGCCAAATTTCGTTAGTTGTTTTGTATATAGATACTCATTTGAATTCATTTCTCCCTGATGCACAAAACAAAATATGGATAACTTTATTATTTAAGGAGATTAATCTTTTATCTTAGGGATCCCATTCCTCTTTCATCTTAGGAACTTTTCTATTGTCTATAATTTTAGTGAGAATGTATGGACCACTTAAAGCACTTTCCTATAAATCAATATTTTCAGCCATCAAGAAAATTTTCGTTCTTATTTTCCAATAAAGGTAGTCATTTACATTAAAGAAAGGGGCTTTACTAATGTTTTGACACTCTTAGTTAAAGTATGATTAAGATGCACCTAAGTATGCCATTATGATCTTTTTTATAGGATTATGTTAGAAAAGTTAGCCTAATGGACTAGCTCTAACACCATTTGTTATTCCCTAATGGCACCTAAGAGGGGAGTGAATTGGGTAAACTTAAGATTTTGATTATAGTTTATTAGGTTAAGAAAATTGTCTCTAAATTATCACAAATGCAAGTATGAATAAAAGTAAATGAATTACATCATAAAATTAAGAGTTAGATAATAGAAACGTAAACCAATTTATAGTGGTTTAGTAAACAATCCTTGCCTACATCCACTCCCAAGACTTGTCTCACATTTCCATTGTAGTTCTCTTTTAAGGAGAAAAATATCCTTTTTATAATATTTTATTTTGGCAAAACAAACCTCCTTTTCAATCTTTCTTCAAGATAAAAAGGAACCCCAAATGGCTTTTGATTGCCTTAATATAATGATCTCACCCAATAAATAACTTAAACTCAAAATGTGCTCCCTTAGATGCTTTGATAATCATAAAAATATTAGACACTTAAATTGAGACAATGAATGCTCAAATAATTAAAAAATACTTGGAAAAGTGAGTATAGAACACTCAAAAGCTTTATGATGATAAAACCAATGAGAAAACACCTCTGTAGTGTTTTAGGACCCAAAATAGTTGTTAGAGCAAAGAACTAGTCATTACATTGACTATATTCAATGAACTAGTCGACTAGTGTGACATACTAGTCGACCAATATGATTAAAGGCTCTAAATTCATTAGTCAATGGAACATTGGTCAATTATTACACATATGGATCAACCAATGTGTTACTACAACCACTAACCTATAGAGGTCGACCAATCATCTTAAAACACAATTTAAACATCTTCAAATGTGTTCAAAACCAATACATTTAATCAAAACAATGTTAAAACACAACTAACAATTTTCCCTAAAGAAATCAAAAGATTAGGAGGCTTTTTTATTAAAATCATGAGCTTTAACGCCTTTTAACGAATGTAAAAACTCATGCAATAAAAAGAGAAGAAATGTTGATAAATGGTAAGCCTCTTAGGTTATCAAAGGCGATCAAGATGAGTATACAATAAGTAATACATGAAACAATCTCGATGTGTCTTATCCTATTTCTTGACCTGATCTTGATCTTGAAGATTGTAAACATCATCATATTCTCATATTCCTTCTTATCAACAACATTAATAACTCGTTAGTAGTACTTATATTTTGTTATCATCAAAACTTCAATTTGAAACTCCCTTGGCTCAACAAATGTCATCCGATTGTAACTTTGATCATTAATATAGAAAATAAAACATGAATAGAGGAATAGGCATTACACATCTTTCACTTTATGTTGCCATATAATATATAAACTTTACAGGTTTCCATTTTAGGAATCTACAGTTGTATATGATAAGGTCCTGATTTGATTTAGCTAATTACAGTTGTACATGATATGATCATGATCTGATTTAGCTAAACTTATTATAATAAAATATTCACCAAGAATATCCCTCAACACTCCCCCTCAAGCTATTCTAAAAATGTCTTGCATGCCCAGCTTGCTAACTAGATCATTAAACTGCTTGTTAAGTAACCCTTTTGTGAGAATATCAACCACCTGTTGAGAAGTAGGAACATATGGAATGTAGATGGCACCATTTTCAATTTTCTCCTTAATAAAGTGTTTGTCAACTTCTATATGTTTTGTCCTGTCATATAGGACAGGATTATGTGCAATTAAAATTACAGCTTTATTATCACAATATACCTTCATAGGAATAGAACTAGGAACCTTCAACTCCTTTAATACCCTTTTTTACCCATAAAGCTTCACAAATTCCATAAGCCAGAGGCCTAAACTCAACTTAGCGCTACTTATTGCTTTAATCATTTGTTTCTTAGTTCGCCAAGTTACCAAATTCCCTCCAACAAATGTACGACAACCTGAAATAAACCTTCTATCAACAGAGTTTCTTGCGTGTATACTTCTACTTGGATATTGCTCCTTTTCTAAAACATCAGTTCCTGTCCAAAAGGACCTTTTAGGTATCTTAGGATCCTATACAGTGCATCAAAGTGTTCTTGACCTGTTGAATGCATAAATTGACTTATCAAACTCACAATAAATGATATGTCAGGTCTGGTATGAGACAAATATATCAATCTTCCAACAAGTCTTTAAAATCGGTCTTTATCAACAACTTCTTCAAGTTTAACAAGAGTGAGTTTGACACTAGATTCAACTGAAGTTTCTACTAATCTACAGTCAAGTAGTCCAATCTCATTGAGAAGATCTAAAACATACTTCCTTTGATTCACAAAGATGTCTTCTTTTAATTTAGCAAATACCATACCTAAGAAGAACTTCAGAGGTCCTAGATCTTTAATTTCAAATTCTCAAGCCAGCTTCATCTTCAACCTCTTAAGTTCTGCAACATCATCTCTAATCAAAATTATATCATCCATATATACAATAAGAATAGAGAGTTTACCTTCCTTAAATCTCTTGTACAACATGGTGCGATCTACTTGACTTTGACAGTAACCATAACTTTTCACAGTCTTCACAAATCTATCAAACCATGACCTTGATGGCTGCTTCAGGTCATATAAAGCTTTTATTATCTTGTACACTTTATTCTTCCCATAAGTCTCTTCAAATCCTAGAGGTAGGCTTTTGAATACCTTCTAATCAAGGTCTCCATTTAACAAGGCATTCTTGAAATGAAATTGACGCAATGCTCAGTCAAAATTCATAGCCAAAGATAAGAGAATTTGTATGGTATTTACCATGGCCACTAGAGCAAATGTTTCTTAATAGTTAATACCATATGTTTGAGTGAAGCCCTTAGCAACCAACCTTACCTTCAGTCTTTCCACACTTTCATCAGCCAAGAATGTCACTGTGAACAACCACTTGTATCCTACTAGCTTTGTCCCCTTAAGTACTTCAATTAACTCCCAGGTTCCATTCTTTTTAAGGGACCTATCTCCTATATAACAGCTGATTTCTAATCTGGACTACCAAGTTCCTCCTAAAAGTTTCTGAGTATAAATAGTTTAGTAATTTTGGAAACATATGAACAATAGTTTTATGAGAGTTTGTCATAAGAAAGTGGTTTGACAAGGGATGATTAGTGTAAGATCTTTTTTCCTTTTTTAAGAGCTATAAGAAAACTGAAATCAATAAATAAATCATCATAAACATTAGTAACAGTCGGGGCAATAGGAAGGATGGATTGATCAGGTTTAGAGATAATAAGAGGAAGGGTAGCAGATGGGTTACCTATATTGGATGTGTTTTCAGGTTCCTTCTTCGAGGTGTTTGAGTGGCCTTGCATTTGTATTGTTGGAGCTAATGGTTCTATACAACTTTGTTGATTCTTTCTCTTAGTAAAAACACAAAGTTCTTTAGTTTGTTCATAGGAAATAATTGTAGCATTTCTCCCCCTGTCTTGGAATCAATATTGCTTTGTAGATCATGATCCATAATTACAGTAAGTAAAGGTGTGACATCCCAAAAATTCCCTTCTTCACTCTGACTCTCCCCCTGAAGAAAGAATTTTTTATTTTCTAACAATGTAACATCCATTAAGACTGCAATTTTCCTAATCTGTAGATTATAGCACTTATATCCTTTTTGGGAAGGAGCATAACTAACAAAGACACATTTTTCAACCTTAGGATCAAGTTTTGATTGAACCTTACATATATGCACAAAAACAGTACATCCAAAAACTTTCGGAGGTAGAGCAGAAAACAACCAATTGTTTGGAAATGACTTATGAAACACATCAATAGGAGAAACATAGTTTAAAACACAACTTTTCATTCTGTTGATTAAGTAAGAAGCAGTTAGCATAGCCTCATCCCATAAGTATTTAGGAACATTCACACAAAACATCAAGGCTCGAGAAATTTGAAGTAAATGTTTATTTTTTCTCTTAGCAATTCCATTTTCTTGAGGTGTGTTAACATAAGTTATTTGATGAGCAATGCCTTTATCTTTCAAAAAAGTGTCAAGACTTGTTTTGAAATATTCAGTACCTTTATGTTAATTTTTTATTGAAACTGTATAGTATGAAAAGTTTGAAATATTTGGGAATTCATATTTTTCTCTTAATAAATACACCCAACAATGTATAGTGTGATCATTTATAAAGGTCATAAACCATCTTTTACCGGAGATTGTTTTAACACTTGAAGGCCCCCAAATGTCACTATGAATCAAATAAAAAGGTTTAAAAGGCTAATATGTTTTATAGGTATAAAATTTTTATGACTTTTTAATAAAATGCAATGTTCATACTAAAGTTTTGAGCAATTAAGACATTTAAACAAATAAGGCTTCATTTTATTGAGATACGAAAAGATAGGATGGCCTAATCTATTATGCCAAAGCAAAATTAGTTCCCTAACAGAGATAGAACGGATACTACTGAGGCATTGAGCTTATTTATACTTAGAGTCTTCCTTAACAAAGTAGTAGAAACCGTTTATAAGTTTAACACTGCCAATCATCCTCTTCGTAGTCTTATACTGAAACTCACAATGAAAATTAAGGAAAGTGACAGTACATTTAAATTCATAAGTAAGTTTACTAATGGATAGAAGATAGCACCTACGTTTACGCATGTGAAGGACTGATTTAAGGCAAATATTAAGAGACAAGTGAATCAAACCTTTTCTAGCTATATGATAAAGAAACCCATCTGTTGTACAAAATTTTTCCTGGCCAGAATAAGGATTGTAAGTATGAAATAGATGAGAATGACTATTCATATGATCATAAGCTCCTGAATCAAAGATCCAAGGAGTGGAATACTATGGGAAAGAACACGATAGAGCTTAAGAAGGATTGAGATTACTACCTGTTTGTGCAACAGAGGCATTAAAGGTACTTGTGGATTCAGATTTAGGTTTCAACAACTTTAGGATTTTATTAGTCTACTCTTGGCTTAATGGTCTAGTGTCCACCTCAATAGTAACAAGGGTTTTATTGAATTTATCCTTATAAGACTCCTTCCAATAGGCAGGCTTCCCATGGAGTTTCTAGCAGGTTTCTCATGTATGTTTTGCCTTATTACAATAGTCACACTAGACCCATACCTTCTCTTTAGGTTTCTTGCCACCGCTGCCAACATTACCTGGAGCTAATGTAACGGCCCTGGATCTACCTCGCTCACAGATATTATCCACTTTAGACCTTAGCCTAGCCAAGCCTTCACGGTTTTGTTCTTCCCGTCTAACGAGAAGACCCATCTATAAGGGAAAGGTATCCATACCTTTATAAGGCGTAGTTCGTTCCCCTCTCCAATCGATATGGGGTCTCACATTCCACCTTCTTTGGAGGCCCAGTGTCCTCACTGGCACATCGGCTTGGGTACTAGCTCTGATACCATTTGTAATAGCCCTAGATCTACCTTGCTCACAGATATTATCCGCTTGGGCCTTGGCCCAGCCAAGCCCTTATGGTTTTGTTCTTCCTGTCCAACGGGAAGACTTTGTAACAACCTTAGATCCACCCCGCTTACAGATATTGTCTGCTTTGGGCCTTGGCCTAACCAAGCCCTCAAGGTTTTGTTCTTCTCGTCCAACAGGAAGAGCCCAAAGCAGACAATATCTATGAGCAGGCTAGATCTAGGGTTGTTACAATGGTATCAGAGCCAGTGACCAGGTCAATGTCCCAGTAAGGACACTGGGCCTCCAACAGGGGTGGATCCAGGCCTGTAGACCAGCAAGAATGTTGGTCCTCCATAAGAGGTGGATCCAGGCCTGTGGGCCAGCGAGGACGATGGGCCTCCAAGGAAGGTGGAATGTGGGATCCCATATCGGTTGGAGAGGGGAACAAAGTATGCCTTATAAGGGTATGGATAACTCTCCCTCATAGATGCTTTTTTCCTGAGCAAGTGTGCGGGAAGAGCAAAACCTTGAGGGCTTGGCTGGGCTAAGACCCACAGCGGACAATATCTATGAGCGGGGTGGATCTAGGATTGTTACAAGATGCGTCTTATGAGGGAGAGGTATCCATACCCTTATAAGGCGTACTTCTTTCTCCTCTCCAACCGATATGGGATCTCACATTCCACCCTCCTTAGAGGCCCAGCGTCCTTGCTGGCACATCAACCCGAGTACTAGATCTGATACCATTTGTAACAGCCCTAGATCCACCCTGCTCACAGATATTGTTCGCTTTGGGCCTTGGCCCAGCCTAACGGGAAGAAGAACAAAACCATGAGGGCTTGGCTAACGAGAAGAAGAACGAAACCATGAGGGCTTAGCTTGGTCAAGGCTCAAAGTGGACAATATCTGTGAGCGGGGTGGATCTAAGGCTATTATAGCTAAGGTTGAAGTTTCAATACTAGGATTGAGGAGCAGTTTTCCAAGCATAACTTAATGTTTACTTTTTTCATGTCTCACCTTAGCAAAGACTTATCCAATAGGAGGGAGTGGTTGTCTCCCAATGATCCTGCCTCTCACCTCATCGTACTCAACATTTAAACTGATTAGGAATTTAAAGATCATGTTATCCTCAAAATTTTTCCCGTAATAATTAAAATCATCTGGAGATTTCCACTCATAAACATTAAACATATCTGGATCCTAACTTACACTCTTTAGGGAATTGAAGTAATTGGTAACATTACCCTCACCTTGACTAATTTGACCCAATTTCAGAGTCAGCTTATATACTTCTGACTAATATCCTAGAGTACATCTGATGGATATTGTCCATAAGTACTTGGCTGTATAATAGCACATATACTTGGAGTTAATGTCTTCTTCCATTAAGTTCAATAGCCATATCATCACCATAGAGTTTTCTGCATCCCATAATGCATATGTAAGATCATCTATAACAAGTTTCTTCTTGTCTCTAATCAGGTAGTCAATCCTACCTCTTCCACGAATGTACATTTAAAGGTAGGATTATGAGTAGTAATTGGCTGAGTAGGGTGGCTGTAAGATTCTTTAATGTCAGACATAGTTGTCTTAGAGGGATAGTGGCTAAGGTTTATTCTTGTTCAGGATGAACTGATACCATATAGAAAATAGAACCTGAATAAAGGAATAGTTCTTACATATCTTTCACTTTATATTGCGTATAATATATAAACTTTACAGATTTCTATTCTAGGAATCTATAGTTATACATAATAAGGTCCTGATTTGATTTAGCAAATTACAGTTGTACATGATGTGATCATGATCTGATTTAGCTAACTTACTGGAATCAAATATTCACCAAGAATACTTTTCACAGATCAAGCAATTAGTATGAAACCTATTAAGATAGCAATAATAAATCTCAATTTTCCTAAATTAATTAATTCAAACTTAGTATTCAAACCAAATCTTACTATTAATTAATTTTGTATGATAAAATTCGATATCAACTAAATGATAATAATAAGCTTAATGAATAAGACTAAACCTTAAGTTAAATAACTGAGATAATAAATTTATTTAATTATAGTAATAAGCTTAATGAAAAATAATAAACCTTAAATTAAATAATTAAGATAGCTACATCTATTTAATTTAGCTTTTTGTTTCTCATAAGTTAAATATGGAAATGCTTAAATAACCTACTTGCTATATGTACCAATCATTCATGACAATTACACATCACTAACTTATGGATAGCTATAGAATAATCAGCACTAAATTAATTTGTAAGATCAATCAATATTAATTACTTATGAAATAAAAGAATATGAAATAAGAAATACTTGAATTGAAATAAAATTTAGGTTCAGAACAAAACCTCCCAAGATTATACCTAGAGTTTTGATTTCTCTTGAATCAAAAAATTCAAATTTAGCCACATATAAGTATTGTTCCACACTATAGATAGATGAAAGAAGAATAGAAGACGAAAGAAAGACAAAAGAGACTAGTAGAGTGTGTATGTAACATTTTCCTCCTCTCCTTCCACTCAAAAACTAACTTCTTTCAATATTCCAGAGATAAATCCTTAAACAAATCAAAATCTCTATATAATAAGGTTGAGAATAAGTTTCCTAATTAAATTGAACTTTTTAGAGTGAATTGGGCTCTAGGCATAATTTTGCCTTACTCGCTTCAACAATCTGTCATCTTTGACTTTATCCTTCTAAAATTTATGGCTTTAATAAATAATTCACCAATGAGATGTTTCAACTTTCAAGACAAATTTGGTCCAGTTTATAGTTTTCTCCTCTTAAAATAATATAAATATTAATTTTACCAGTTAAGCACCAAAAATAAACTCAAAACTAAAGAGATGAGTCTAACTAATATAACTAAATCACATATTATCAACGTTTTCCTCCTTTCTTCCCTCTCAAAAACAAACTTCTTTCAATATTACATAGATAATCTTTTAAATAAACAAAATATCTATACATTAAGGCTGAGAATAAGTCTCCTAATTGAACTGAACTTCTTACAGTGAATTTGGCTCTAAACATAATCTCACCTTACCTTCTTTCTATCATCTTTGATATCTTTCCAAAATTCATGGCTTTGATAAATATTGCTACAATGAGATGTTTGAAGACAAATTTGGTCCAATCTCTACTTATGACCTCCTAAAATAAAACAAATATTGAATTTACCAATTAAGCACCGAAAATTAACCCAAAACTAAAGAGATTAATCTAATTAATATAATTGAATTACATCTTTTCAAATTTTCCCACATCAGACTTATGCTTATCCTCAAGCATCCATCAATTTAATACTTAAATAATCCTTTTAAAAGCCTCACGTCCTCTTTCATATCTTTTGATATGCTTATATACCATCATAGCCAATCTAAAAGTAGTTATCTTAAAGAGCTTGAGAGGGTGTATTGCAAAATTTTCTTGCTTTTAATTATTTAGGGAGGAAGGCTACAACTTGTATATTAAGATTAAATTATTCTTTATTTGGTGCATGGTACATAAAGTTTATGTTAATTTAGGCGCTTGGTTGGTTATGTATTTTAACATTGTTTAATCATCTAACAAAAATTTGTATCTTGGTTCTTTGATTTCTCACTTGGCTATTAATCTTGACTTGTTTGATATTGTTAACACTAATATATATGTAGCCCATGATATGGAACCTTTGTATAGTGCTTGCTTGAGCAGGATAAGGTTGATTGATATAAAAAAAAAATGCAATTTCGTTATGTCATGAGACCCTTTCCTAAGAAATTCTCCATCACATCAATAAGAGTATTTAGATGTTTAATAACCTCTGTTTCTTTTAACACCACCAATTTGACAAGATATTCATTTTTTACTGAAGAGGTTAAAACATAAAATTTCTAAATGGAGAAGAATTTAGATTCTTTGCTCCAATTCATGGGGTAACAACTCTATGTTTACCTACACCATAGTGCATTTCGTTTCAGATGCTCACAACTTATAAGAGTATTCTAATGTTTGACTTTAGGAATACATTGGGGACAATGTATGATTTAGGTATAAGGAATAGTAAGTGTATATAACTTGTTTTGAATGGATCTTATTTTTTATGGTAAAATATGTTATTTGTGCTTGAACTCATGATATTATGATTCATATATTGATTATTCTTTAAGGCAACATAATTTTTTTATTGTTATATAGAAATAACCCCTAAGTGAGGATACAATTATTGTTTGAATTTTAATGCATAAGAGAGACGAGCGTTAATATTATTTTTTATTAAATTACTTAAAGTATCTCCTTGGTTTTATTAATTGAAAATTACAAGACTTGATGCATTTTGATAGTCTTGTAAGCTTTTGAGCCTGAGAGCATCTCATTACATTTATGCTCATACATTTTTCTTTGCACTATGTTATCAAATATGACTTGCTTATGCTAGAACTTACTCATGTATACATTTTAAGACCAAATTTTTAGTGAATTAATATATGGAGATGGTAGGGTTACCTAAGTATAGCCATTTTTGACCTATAAAAGTCAATTTTAATTCTTTTTTTGTATATTAACCTTGTTACAAGCCACTTTTACCAATCCTTTCATTGATTTCCTTAATAATTTTGAGCCCCTAAATTAAAGGAATCATATAAAACTTATTTGTATAGGATTTTAACCTTTTTCATAATAAGTAAATCAATTTATTTAAGTTGCAGTGTTTTGATCTCTCTGTTTTCATAGAATTAGGGAGAAGTATAGCCAAAAAAACCTCTTTTATATTTCTTGTTCCAAAAATTTTTAAAATAAAAAATTGATGAAGTGATTAAAAGGATGATATATAAATCAAGTAAATTGTAGAGTGATTTAAGTTAAAACTTATGTAGATAAGTTTGTATGATTTCATTCAATTTGTTAAACCTAAAAACTTGTTTTTGTTATAACTTTACTGAAGCCACAACTTAGATACCTTCATGGATCATAAGAATGATGAAAAAGCGAAGTCTAGATAAAAAACCATTGATTTAAAGTTATCTCTGAGAGACACGACCATGTTAAGTGGAGCACAACTGTGTCCTTAACTTACATGGTCATTTGTGTAGACTAACACACCTTTGTCCTTAACTTACATGGCCATATGTGTAGACTATGTAAATAACTATACATGTTTACCAGTGGATGGCAAGAGATGAAGACATACACGATCGTATGGAGATTGACACATTTGTGCCCCTAGTATACAAGACCGTATAAGTAGTCCATATGACTAACCGAAACCTTATACATTTTCTAATGTTGGAAGAATGATAGATATGGTCAACGTACATGAATATGTAAGTGACCATGTCTGATTAAAAAAACTACTTTTAGAATGTAGAAAGGACAAAACATATGGTCATCTTTATGAGTGAAAAGAATGCCAAAAAAAGGAAAACGTTAAGGAGTGTGAGAGTAGAGAAGTCTTTCTCATTCCATAATTGATATTTTCTTTAGCTACAAGTTATCTTTGCTCTTGTTGTTTTAGGATTGGTTTTGGAGTAGGTTCATTTAAGATATCAACTTGTATTCTATCTTAAAATTTATTTAGGGTTACTTGTTACTACGTTGTGGTGTAGTTTCAAGTAAAAGTCAATAGCTTGAAACTTAAACTCTTATAAGTTTTTATCCAGCTTAGTTTTAACACCCCACTCTCATAGAGCATATACCCCGAATGTATTAAAGGCATTCAAGAACATACTCTATGAGGATGGCATTTTAAGATAATCAGAACTACTCATCACAATTTTTTTTCATGCATCATCCACATTTTTAGCAACCAGCAATCATTCTAGACCATATCATTTATAAACACATCTTAAGCAAAGCAGTATTCAATTTAGACCATTTCATTTACAAAACATATCCAGTCATAAATGTCATTACATTACAGAATTCACATATACGTTGTACAGTAATTACGGAATACAATCCTTAATACAAAATGACTAAAAACATATGCAGGTGCAATCTGATCCCGACCCCTAGCTCATGTCTGATTTTAGTGGCTATACTCCAATTTGTCTAGCTGGATATCTCCTCTGAACCTAAAAAGTCACGTTGCAATTTTGATGAGTTTTGCAAACTTAGTGAACGAACCATCCTCGATGTGCTCACTCATATCAAACAAAGAACAATTCACAATTCACAATTCACATGTAATTCACAGATAACTCTCATTAACAAATACTGAACATTTCTTCAAAATTCCTCATGTTTCACAAATACAATTTAAGAGCAATGTTTCACGTTTTTTTTTTCAAAACAGTCCATAAATTGAGCTTCAATCAATCATATTACACATATCAATTATGTATGCAATTGCTCATGAGACTCCACTTTCATTGTTAATTGTTGTGATCAAGTGCCTTTTTAAATGTCTTGTATCTACTGTGAATACCAGGCTTGTTAATAACTGTCCTGTATCAGTTATGGATACCAAGCTCATTTTATATAGTGAGCCTATGGCTCTTATACACATTCTGAGCTTTAAGGTCTTTTTCACTGGCTACTTCAGTCACAACTGCCTTTATCTGTTTATGCATATCATGTAATGAAATGCATGAATTCATATATATGCAATCAATCAGTTTCATTCATCATGTATAGTCAATGTCACATTTTCATCAGATTTATGTCTGGCAATCAATGTTTCGCTGAGAACACTTTTTTCTTGTCATTCACATTCAATGAAGCACTTCCAATGCAATCTCAATTATCAAACTCCTCAGACTGTCAATGTCTGAAATCATCACATTCACATATTTATCAGTTCAATAATTGAAATTCAAGTAAATACAAATCATTCCTAGTGAGAAACATCTAGGTTACTTACAGTACACTCCCAATTAGCCATTTCTTTAATGATCTGGAAATGTATGAACGGTGATCTTTGATCTTGTGTATCTGTGTTCAAGCAATAAACACGTTTATACACATTACCAATTTGTACAATCACATAAGCATTCAATCGTACACATTTATATATGTGTAATGTATAATGCATGCTCAATTTGACTATTCCGGGTATGTTTCCTTTATTCACATCTCTTGATCATTTAAAATCATCGTTTGTGTATGTCTACCTTACACTTAGGTTCATAGATCAAATATACTTGATTATTTTAATATCATCAATCAATCATTTACCAATGTTATTCTAGCATTATATGATCACATAATATATAAACTCTCATTTATTCCTACTTGATACATATTGCTTATTTCCTTTGAATCACATTTTCATTTCTACGAACACTTTCATTCCTAAAATCATCTATAAATTTCCAAATTTTGTTTCATTAATATCAACCATCTATGCTTAACTTATAACCTTAATTATCACGCTAAACATATCAACATTTAATCATTTGATCCATCATCAAAATAAGTTCATTTCAAGCTTCATTCAAGCCTAAATGCATCATAGGAAAGTACCTTAGCATTTGTTGTTTCAAACATCACTTAAAATTCAACAATTCACGTTCAAGCCTTGCCCATGATCATGGTGAACCTTCCCACAATCGTGACAAAACCTTATTCAACAGGCCACGATCGTGGGGACTCCGCCACAATCATGACAGAACCTAACTTACTAGGCCACGATCATAGGGGCTATGCCACGATCTTGCTCTGCCTTTTCTCCTTCTTTTCCCCACGAATTTCACAACATAAATAACATTATTAACACTCTAACTTTTCCAAAATTCATGTTTATTTATGCAACTTCATTTAATGCTAATCTAACTACCATATTGATTGCATTAAATCTCACAAATTCTACTCAATTGATTCATAATACAACACTAAATATTTTCCATAGTTCATCATTTAGACTTCATAACTTCATCATTCTCACCTCATTTCTAACTCATAAGTATACACGAAACAAATCATAAATCATTTTTCATCTACCATACAAAAACAAAACATATCATCATCTTTCTTTATCATTCACTATCATCTTAGTTCTTCTGATTTCAAGAACAATTTACTAGTCTTTTCCTTAACATAATTACACCTTTATTATACCTTAACTCCTAATCTATTTTATCCACATAACAATCTATAATACATGGTTTTCATATACCCAAAATAGAACATTTTCATCTCATTCCTTCAGCAAAATTTATGCAGATCATCATATATCATTTTCACTAATTCAATCCATCTCAACTATCCCTATAATAATTCATAGATTATTATTCATCATCATTACATAAACAAGGCATCATTATACCCATTTCTTCATCAATGTTCAACACTCATTCATCACCACTATCATGATCATTCAATCTCAAAGCAATCATCATATATGTTTTATTTACAACAACCTATGAAGATTAATGTATAACTTACTTGTTTTAGCTCTAGCTTCTTCAAATCACGAAGAAACTCTAGCTCCTCAAGTTGCACGATCGTCAACTTTCATAGAGGAATGGGTTGGTTCTTTTAGTAACAAGACGAGATAAAGAAACATAGAAGTAGCAAAATGTAGATTTTTGGTAAGATCAACGTTGAGAGTGTTGGTAAGGGTGAGATGGTCGTGAGTGTGAATAAGAGAGAAAAACGTAAAATGGAGAAGAGAGCTTGTAGAAATAAAATGAAAGACAACTAAAGTTAGTTTTTCAAATGAGAGTACTTTGGGATAGATATGTAGCAAGTGGCATGACACTTGTTACTTGCCACATGTCACCTTAATGTGGTCTCCACTTGGATTTTTTAATAACTAGTCCATTTATCTCTAATTTCCAGTCCAATTGTCACCCAATTTTCTATAACATTTGTCATTATATCCTAGTGTCACTTGTCAATTATTTCTATTATCAATTGTCACTTATTTCTACTACCATGAATCAATTTGTCTTGCCACTTGGCATATTTCCTAATCCAATAATTCCCATAATTTCATAAATCTCCCAAATTTAACAAATAAATTCTAAATCACTATTTATAATTCATCAACCAATTTTTAAGACATAAAAGTCACAATTCACTTTATAATCATTTAAAAATCATTAATAACATGGAATATGTCAATTGAGCGTATGTACAGTCTTTGTAATGTATACAAAAATCAATAATCACTTGTGTGTATGCTTATGCTAGTGATATACATGTAAATGTAATGCATTTCCTATTTTTGCAATGATATTTCTTAGATAGAGTAGTCTAGGGTTCTAACCCTTTGTATGAGAAAACAGGATATTACAATTCTCCCCCTTAAATAAATTTCATCCTCGAAATTCTTACCTGATTGATTAAACTAATAGGGGTACTGATTTCTCATATGCTTTTCAATTTCCCACGTAGCTTCTTCACTCGAATGATTCTTTTAAAGGACTGTAACCAATGGAATCACTCAATTTTTCAATTGCTTATTCTGATAACCCACTATTTTAACTAGTTCCTCAACACAAATTAGATTAATTAAAATTTCACTTTCTGTAACTTATAAACCAATGGTCCTATTCTCTCTACAACCTTATATGGACCAATATATTTCGAGCTTAACTTACCCATTTTACCTAATCTCATATACTTCGCCAAGGCAATACTCTCAGAAATACTTTATCTTCTGCTTGATATTCCATATCTCTTCGGTGTTGATACACTTAACTCTTCTGTCTATCTTGAGCCACTTAATTTCTGCTATAGATCAATTTCACTTTATGAACAGTATCTTGAATCAATTCTAGGCCCTCGACAATCCTTATCCCTTTTTCATCTCAATACAAAGGTGAACGACACTTCCTACCACATAATGTCTCATAAGATGACATACCGATACTACTATGATAATGATTGTTATAGCAAATTCAATCAGAGCTATATATTGATTCCATGCTCCTTGGAACTCCAAAACACAAGCTCTAAGCATATCCTCAACAGTCTTAATCTGTTGGCAAATCAAACATCTAGCCACATTTTCGAACACTTGTTTCTTCATCCCTGGCCACCAAAAATGATACTTCAGTGTATTATACATCTTGGTAGTACTAGGATGCATAGCATAGACTACTATGTGTGCTTCCTTCATAATTTCTTTTCTCAAGTCATCTACATCGAGTACACAAATTTCTTGCTTCAACCACAATGTATTATTTTCTAATTCAAACTCAAAATTCAGATTCACTTTCAATTTCTTAATAAGATTCACTAATTCTGGATTATTACTTTAGGCTTTTCTAATCCCTTTTTTTTGGCAAAATTGGTCTTAATTTCAATGTAGTTAATAATACTTCATTTTGCCCCAACTTCAACTCAGCATTCAATGCTCTTAATTGAACAAGATTTGGTAACCTCAATATCAGAATTTGTGCTACACTGCTATTTGATTTTTGCTTAATGCATCAAATACAACACTAGCCTTATCAGGATAATACTCAATTGTACAATCATATTTTTTTAAGTAACTCTATCCATTGTCTCTGTCTCATTTTCAACTCTTTCTACTTAATAATATATATATATATATGTATATATACACCATACAGATAATGTCTCCAGCTTTTCAAAGCAATTACTACTGCAGCAAGTTCTAAATCATATACCGAATAATTAAACTCATGAGACCTTAACTGTCTCGATGCATATGTAATCACTTTACTATGCTGCATCAGAATACATCCTAATCCCTGGTGAGAAAAATCACTATATACTACATAACCTCTAGATCCAGATGGAATAGCTGACACTGATGTTGTAGTTAATCAGAGTTTATGTCCTCAAAACTCTTTTTACATTCATCAGTCCATCTGAATGACATATTTTTCTTCAGAAGTTTTGTCAAAGGCGTTAAAATCAGTAAAAATCTCTCGATAAACCTCTGGTAGGATCCAGCTAATCCAAGAAAACTCCAGATGGACTTATTAGGTATTGCGAACTTAGCCGCCGTTAGAGTTTAGGACTAGTTTCCTTCCTCGTCGACACCTTAGGTACTACGCGAACGACCCGTGCGCTTACAGAATTTACCGAGGTTATAAATAGTAAAATTTAGCCTATGTAACCTCAGGCGAACAACATATCTAAATCTAACATTGCTATACTTTTTCTCATTTTAGAGAATAAATACCTAAAAGCCTCATGCTAATAGAGGAAATCACAAAATAACCGGTGTCATGTTTTAACGAAATTAAGTTGCAAATAAATTGGAATTGACTCTTAAATGATTAGTATTTAGAAAATGATGAATCTACGCATTTGAATAATATATCTTAAAATGCCAAAAAAGCTTAATATATCTGATAATTAAATGCATACATTGCATTGTATGTTGTCATATAGAAGCTCAGTGCTTAATTTAGAGGAAAATATAACATATTTCAAAATTATTTGGTCCAATTAAATTACAGACAAACCTACATAAATTAAATGTACGTGATAAATACATTTTATAATTAAATATATTTTATTCAAGAAAAGTATACATTTGATGTTACAAAGCATATTAAACTGCTAAAAGTGTATTTTGAATTTCAACATTTATTCTATAATACAATTTAAACTCTAACGTTTTAAACCATTTAATTTAAAACATAACTTTTCAAAATGTGCAAAATAGATCCTAAATGAATAAAAAATTTGACAAGACTGATTTATTGTTAGTTAAATACTATATCAATGTTGACATAGTATTGTTTATTATTTTTGATTTTATAGATAATAAGCTCCACTGACATGTGGGACTCACAAAAATCTAGTATTTTCATACTTAAATTCTACTCACTGCTCAATGATGGATCACAAGTCATCAACACCTCCTCACTATTGAAGTCAATGTCTCTTCAAGAATGGGATCGAGGAAAGAGTAGAATAATATAAGCTTTCACTTGATCCTTGGCTGCTATAATATATTGTCAACTCAAGAATTGATGAGAATATCAAGGTAGAGCTTCAAACAACTTTCTTCTAATTAAAGCATTAAGATCTCTACTCTTAAATTGTTGTTTGATGCTGTTGCTTCTCAGCCAGGTCTTTCTAATGAGGAGATCAAATATGTGAAGCATGCAATTCTTTTTGTAGCTTTTACACACAAATATTGTGAAGAAAACAACTAGATGAAGCAACCAAGTTCCTAATCTTATGTCATTTCTTGTCTTCAAATTTAAGAAATGCATTGCAAAGAATTGCTCATTAATTTACAAGAGCTCTTTAGGAGAAGATTGATAAAGAATCAAGGATGGTGATCTCTGAGAGCCTAGAAAGTGGAGTACAATTATTGCATCCTAAAGGCATCTATAGGTCTGATTCCTGCTCATACAGAGAATGAATCCTATCTTATAGCTTGTTCTCTACAGATTCACTACATTCAAGTGATTCAGTTCACTGGGATACAAGCAGTAGTAGAAAATCTGGGATTAGCAATTTCACTGATCTAGCAACTAGAAGTGGAGAGCATTGTACAATTTTAATGCAAGCTCTTACCACTAAAACCGACCTACCAATTGAGCTTATAAAGATAACTACAAAAGAAACAACAACAAAAATAGGATCGAAGCAGCAAGTAAGAAGCCAACAGATTTCACTAAGACGTATAACATACCATTCAATTTCAAAACAGCAAATTTATGAGCATTTTAAAACTCAAAGAAGATATGCTCGATTTAAACAAAGATGAAGCTATTGCAATCTACTTCTGGGCCATTCTGAGGAACATAGTAGGAAAAACCAACATGTTAAAATCTCTAATAAGAGTGCTTAGAAATCTAAAGCCTGAAAATATCAAAGAAAATGGAGCTATATTCAGACGAAATAAAACTCTCTATGTATGAGAGTGTTTTTATTCATGTGTGACTACAAAGAATGAATCTACCAATCTATCTTCAATGAATCATTGGAGTTATATTTATACATTATTTATAGAAAACAAGTAAAATAACAAAATGCCTTTTAGAGTTTGTTATTGCGTAACAGACAATTTACTGTCTTTTCAGTAATTGAAATAAAAAAAAATTATGAGAGTTATGCATGTAATCTTTATATGCTTAGAGTGATATTCATCACCCCCTGTAAGCTGGATGATGGTACATGCCTAGTTTGGAAAGTAGGTTAGATTATTCATTAGCAATAAGGATCTTACTGAATATATCAGTCAACTGACGTTGGGTAGGTAGGTATGTTAATTTAAGAGGGCTCTCTAAAACTTTCTCCCTTGTAAAATGGCAGTCAATATCTATATGCTTGGTGCACTTATGAAAAACTGGATTACGAACAATGTGCAGAACTGATTGATTGTCACATAAAGAATGACAAGCTTTAGGTTTATGACACCTAATTCCTCCAAGAGTCTGACCAACCATATAACTTCAGAAGCTTCCTTTGTCATGTCCTTATATTCTGCCTCAAAAGAGGAAATGGAGACAGTAGATTGCTTTTTAGACTTTCAAGAAATTGGACTATTACCAAGCTAAACTAAGTAACCAGTAACTGATTGTCTAGATGTGGGACAAGCAACCTAGTCAGAATCAGAAAATGCTTGCAAGTGTAAGGTGTTTGTGGCCTTCATCAAAATGCCTTAGCCAATGGTACCTTTAAGATACCAAATAAGGTGTTACAAAGCAATAGGCTTGGAAATAAATTAACTGAGGGTTTGAATAGTTAAGGAAATATCAGGACGAGTGTTTGTCAGGAAGTTTAGTTTGCCAATGAGAGTTCGATAACTAGTAGCATCTGATAAAGGGTCCTTAGAGTCAGGAGAAAGTTTGAAATGTAGGGGCAAAGGAGTGGCCACAGATTTTTCATGTAGCATATGAGAGGCTTCCAAAAGTTTATGTGTGAATTTCTTTTGAGTCAAAACAATACCATCAGGCAAGTAGGTAACCTCAAGACCCAGAAAATAATACAAAGTACCTAAATCTTTGATTGTAAAATCAGCATCAAGGTGAGTTTTGAGATCAGCGATGAGAGCTTTATCTGAACTAGTTACCAATATGTCATCAACGTATACAACAGCGATAGTGATTGAAGTATCGTACTTCTTGAGAAAAAAAGAATGATCATGCAGGGATTGTTGAAAACCTTTAGATAGAAGAGAAAACTTTAACTTACTTAACCATTTTTCAGAGGCCTGTTTAATGCCATAAAGAGACTTCTTTAATCGACAAACCTTCTGGTCAAGATTGGGAATACCCTGTGGTACCTCCATGTAGAGTTCTTCAGTTAAATCTCTATGCAAGAAAGAATTATTAATATCAAGGTGATATAAAGGTCAACGCTTAAAAGTAGCAAGGGTAATAA
>JAOQMS010000004.1:6569310-6594724 GCA_027563885.1 Erythroxylum longipes | reverse complement strand
TTTACCCTTCCTTATATGTGTCTTATGTTCTTTATCCTTAATTTTCTTGCCAAAAGCACCCTTGAACATCCCTATAACCTTAATACTTTAATTCAATCAACCCATATCATATAATCTTTCTAATATTAACATAATAATTAACTCCACAACTTTCATAAAGATCTTATAATTGATATAAATCGTACTTATTCATCAAGAAAAAATTTTGGGGGCCAACAAGAATTTGAAGTAGAAGGAGGTAGAGGAGGAAAAACAGAGTCAATGAAGGTGTTGGGTGGAGAAAGAGGTGTGTGAGTTAGGAGAAAAATGTGAGGTATAGTAGAAGGGACATCCGAAGGAGGGATAGGTAAAAGATAAGGGGACTATTCTGCTGCAAAATGATGAAAAAGGAAATGGGATTCATGAAAAACGACATTCCTATTATATAGAATGTTTTATTGGTTGTTAAATTAAGCAGTTTGTAAGCCTTCTTGCCAAAAGGATATCCAAGAAAAATACACAGTGTAGCTTGAGGCTGAAACTTATGTCACCCTCTTTTCAAAGTAGAAGCAAAGCAAAGGCAACTAAATGCTTTAAGATGATAATATGTAGGCTATTGATTGTAAAGAAGTTCATAAGGAGTCTTATTATGAAGAACTGATATTGGAAATCGATTGATCAAAGAAGTATCTATAAGAAGACAATCACCCCAAAATTGAATAGGTAATTTAGATTGAAGATATAAGGCTCTAGTAGTTTTAAGAAGGTGTCTATGCTTTCTATCCACAACACCATTCTGTTGTGGAGTATCAACATAACTAGTTTGATGAATAATCCCTTTTCAAGATAGAAAGAAGTAGCAGAAGTGTCACAAAATTCAATGCCATTATCGGTCCTGACGAGTTTAATTTTGGCATCAAATTGGGTTTCAACAAAATTTACAAAAGAACGAAGAATAGGAAAAGCATTGCTTTATAAGCAAGAAGATGAGTCCAAGTAATCCGGGTATAGTCATCAACAATCATCAAGAACATCTTGTACCCATTATAAGTGTTGTGTCCATAGGGTCCCTATATATCAACGTGTATCAATTCAAAAGGTTTAGATGTGTGAGTAGAAGGAAAAGAAGAATGATGTTGTCTAGATTGAGGGCAAACTTGACATATGATAGAAGAAGACTGTGAACAAACAATAAAATTAATTTGTTTCATTCTGTCAAAAGGTAGATGTCCCAATCGACAATGCCAATGTTGCATAATAGAAACATTACACACTGCAATAAACTCTTTAGAATGGACAAAAGGAATACAATCAGAATTACTACTAGAATGAGAATACAACTTCTTGGGCGTGACAGAAACAAACTGATTGGAAACAAGAGAATTAGAAGAAAGTGCATTATGGACCACAACTTTATCCTCTATAGTAATATCTACAAGATAAAGCCCTTTGGATTCTTTACCAAGCACCAGAGGCTGCCTCATTGAAGGCTTTTGGAGAAAGCAATGAGTAAGAGAAAAGATGATGCTAGAATTAAGTTGTTTGATCAAACGAGTAATGGACAAAAGATTGAAATGGAACTCAGGAACATGTAAAACATCATGTAGTATGATGTGATTAGCAAGTTTAATTTTCCCAATATGCTGAAATTAGGCTCTTGCTCTATTAGGAATGGTAATATAACAAAGAACAATGACAAGCTGATAAGAAATAAAATAATGCAAATAAGGTGTAATGTGATTAGAAGCACCGTTGTCAAGGATCCATTTATGAGTAAGGCTAGAAGTAAAGAAACAGAATCCATTACCAACCATAAAGGCATATTTATCTCCAGCTGTAGTAAAAGAAGAACTAGGACCAGTAGGGTCCATTTGTAACTTAGTCAGGAGACCAGTAAGTTGATTGTATTGTTCTATAGTAAGTACTGGAGAAGGTGAGGCCTTAGCAGAATTTGTAGACCCAGCAGGATGAGAAGAAAAACTAGCATCAATAAAAGGCAAACCAAGGTTACCAAAAACGTCATTGTCAGATTGAACATAACCAGCAAATCTCTGTCCTTTACCACCTCCTTTAGTGTCAGAAGATGGTCTACGATGGTTCTTGTACCATCGATCTTTAGTATGACCAAGAGTCTTATAATAATTACAAAAAAACCTTGAATTTTTATTCCCTCCACCTTGACCACGGAAATTAGATGGAAAGTTATTATGCGGTGGATGAACTTTGTTAATACTAAATGATTGACAATAATTCTTATTAGATAACCCGTCCAAAGCCATTGAATCAGAGGAATTATGACTATTTGTTTCCATTTCTCGTTGTTTTCCTCCTGCAGTATCAATCGATAAGCCTGATTGAGATTAGACATAGGTTGCATCATCAAGATATTACCTCTAGTTGTCTTGTAGTCATCATTGAGTTTCACGAGGAAATATATAGTTTGTTGTGTGTGAAGTAATTGAACAAAACTATTTCCAGCACCACAATTACAAATGGGCATATCGACCATTGAATAATACTCATCCCAAACAGTTTTGAATTAAGTATGTAGTAACAAAGTCATGTTGTTGGGAATATGAAGGTAAATTTTGTTGTATCTGATAAAAGCGTGGAGCATTGGATTGGGTATACCTATCGTGTAATTCTAACCAAATTTCTATTGAGGCCTTACAATAAACAACACTCCGTTGAATCTCTTAATCAGTTGAATGAAATAACCAAGATATCACCAACTTATTACAACGGTCCCATTGCGAATGAAGAGGTGAACCTGAAGCAGGTGGTAGACAACTTCTTGTAACAAAACCATGCTTGTTTCATGCAATTTAACAAAAATTCTGCAGCACATAGCCACTGTCCATAGTTGTCTCCATTGAGTTTTTCACCTGTCAACAAAAAATTAGGAAAATCTGAGTGACGAAGATACAATTCACATGTAGAATCACTTGTAGGAAAATCTATTGCCCTTGCTGGACAAAAATTTGAAGAAACGAAATTTCAAGGAGATAAGCAATCAAATGAATATAGCATCATTTTCCTTAACGTTTTTGATAGTGTTTTTATTCATTTGTTGACTACAAAGATGAATCTACCAATCTATCTTCCAAGAATGATTGAAGCCATATATATACATTATTTACGAAAAAAAAGTAAAATAATGGAACGCCTTTTAGAGTTTGTTATTGCGTAATAGACAATTTATTGACTTTGTACTAACCGAAATAACAAACTTTGAGAGCTGTGCACTTGATCTCTGCATGCTTTGAGAGATATTCATCAAAGCCACGGATCATGGAATTCATTGATTTTGAGGCAAATCACAATTCACCGATATTTATAAATCGATTTCATGAATCATTTCACTCTACGGTGCCTGTTGCGATGAACTTGACATTTGCACGGAAAGGGCAGATTCGTGCATGAGTGTGCTGAAGATTGCTTGAGACAGGAAATCCTAGATATTGTGGCAGTTGGCAATGAGAAGAGAGTTTTCAAGCAAATGAAAATGGAGGATTAAAGGGTCTGCTTCGCAAAATTTGCAATGGTGGAGAAGGAACTTAGCATGTCAGCTTTCTATTAAACTGAAGTTGAGGAACTTAGTGATCCGGCTACATCGACTGTTGGAAAACTGAAGTTGAGGAACTTAGTCATCCGGCTACATCGACTGTTGGAAGTGGGGGTGTTCTATAAATCACCGATCAACGACTCCTATTCTTAAGATGATGCCGGTTTCAACGAGAACGAAGGTGTCGACGACTTGTCATCCGTCAGCACATGAAAAGATTAGATTTTAAGAGAGTGGGTCATTATTTGAAATAAAAAATAAAAAATTCGATATAAATGTTAGATTCAAAAGTCAAAACGCAATTTTCGTCAACTCTATAATATAAACTCGTTCACTAGTTACACAGGTAAATGTTGTCATTCAACAAGGAGAAAATGGTCAATGCCGAGTTCGGAACATTATATTACGCCACGTGTGTTTGGCAAACTGAAGGTTCAGTTTACTTACATTATGAAAGAGCAACAGCCAAATCGCACCGACGACAGCGAAATTACGTCTACTGCCATCACCGTCGCCAGAGATGAATTTCGAGAGCCACTTCTCAGCAATTATCCACCTCTCACCGGATACGGAGGAGAGATTGCACCTTCAAACTCATCCGACGAACCCGTCACGCTGCCACGTAGTCAACGTCTACTCTCTCTCGACGTTTTCCGTGGTCTCACTGTCGCGGTTGGCCACCTGACTTCTCGCTTCCATATTTGGGAAATCAATTCAAGTATTTGCCTGCAGTTTTTGGAAATTTGTGATTTTAACTGCTTTATTGAACTTAGCAGTATCATTGAAAACTTGTCTTATACTGGAACCTTGGTGAAAGCTTGGTTTGTTTGGCTATTTTTGCAGAGAATTGTTCTATTAATTATCTCTTCTGCTTATCTACTTTCAGCTCATGATTTTAGTAGATGATGCTGGAGGTGCTTTTCCATCTATTAATCACTCCCCTTGGTTTGGGGTGACATTGGCAGACTTTGTGATGCCGGCTTTTCTCTTTGGTGTTGGTGTCTCCATCAGTTTAGTTTTTAAGGTAAAGTAATTGTTCCTTGAAAAAAAACTTAGGAAATGCCAGGAATGTTGTGAATATCATAATATGGATGCAGCATATTTCCGTATTTTGTGTGCGGGATTTTATAACGTCTTTTGGCAAATCAGTCAATTCTCATAATTTTGAGCCTACATGCAGAAAGTACCTAGCAAACCGACCGCAACCAAGAAAGTCATATTGAGGACACTTAAATTATTTCTTCTTGGGTTATTGTTGCAAGGTATGTCATGAGAACTCCGGTGACTGCTTAAACATTTTTGATATGGTCTTGGGGATGAATTATTCATTTTGCAAAAGAAGTTTTAATGCCACTTATGTTAGCAATAGCGCCTTGGCCCAACCATTCCTGGTTTATAGGAGAAAGAAGTTTAAGAACAGTAACGGCATTGGGCAGTAACTATCCTTTATATTGAGCTGAATAATGAGTAGTGGGGTATGAAAAAAATTATCTAGAAGTTTCTATTTGGCTGTAAGCTTAGGCAGAGGGGGGCTTTTCTCTCTTTGTAAACTTCGTTTTCCTTTCAGTAAAAAAAGCAAGTGTTCTTGCTATTTTCCTCTATTTCCTTTCTTCTCTATGGCTTTAGAGTTTTCAGTAGATCCTTACTCCATCAAATTGGTGCGGTGAATCGTGGCTTGTCTTGTTTCCAATTTCCATGACTCAAACATGTATGGAGACTTGGATGGAATTTATGGAGAGGAACTACTCTTCAATGGAACAGTGTATGGTCAATATGAGTTTGGAAATTGCGGAGAACAACGAGATTAAATCTATGTTGATCACAGCTCTTCGTGGCAAGACTGCGGATGATGGTGTTGGTGGAGTTTCATCTGCAGTATCTGGAGGTGTTCTCTTTGGATCTCCACTCTTGTCTCGATCTACTACATGAACGATTAATATTGAAGATCTTTATCTATCGGCAAAGAAGATTGAGATGCCGACCTTTACCGGAGTAGATCCCCTGAATTGGGTTTGTCGTGTTGAGCACTATTTCCTCATCCAACAGACACCGGAGGACCACATGGTCAACTTGGCCTTGATGTGCATGGATTGCCACGCTTTCCACTAGATTAGCTGGCTCAGGGAACGTGATCCTGTGATGACTTGGCAGGAGGTTAAGAAGGAACTTCTAGCTTGTTTTGGAGGAGCTCTCTCGTCCAACCCATACGAACTTTTCGTTGTCGTGCGCCAGACTTTAACAGTGGATGAATATATCCAGGACTTCGTTGCTAAATCTTCTCACGTCAATGGGTGGTCCCATGAGGCATTCATTGGACAATTTCTTAATGGATTATGCACAGATATTTGTACCCGAATCCGTTCTTGTGACACGTCTGATTTATACGGTACAATGAATATTGCGCGAGAGGTGGAGCATGAGCTGTCGATGCAGCTTATTTCCAAGTCCACAGGCGGTGATGTCAAATCTACTGGGTTTGGTTTGGGTATCCACCGTATTGTTTCTCTTGGGTCCAAAGTTCCTGCCATCACACAAACCAGTTTTAATGTTCCCAAGCTTCCTTATCACCAACCTGCTCCTAAGGCCCTACTTTCGGCCTTACCCGCTGTTATACCAATTGTTTCTTTGAGCTCTATTACCCCAGGTTCCAGCGACGCACTTGTTTCGAATGCTTGGGGTATCCGTCGTTATACGCAATGAGAATTCCAGGATCTTCGTTCCAAGGGTGTGTGTTTCCAGTGTCATCAACCGTATCACCCCTTGCATTAGTGTCAGGCCAAAACAATTAATACCTTAATTTTGGGAGATGAAAATGATGGAGATCCCGCCTTAGCCACAACTTTCAGTTCTGATTGTCCCGATGGAGATTCGCCCACTGATCTTCAAGGTACCCCTCAACTTCTTCAATTAGAAATTCCTTACTTTGCAACGGGTGCTGTAAACTTGAAAGAAGTAATTTTATTGTATTGTATTGAGTATGTACAGAGTGGTACTTTATATATAGAGAGTTGTTAGCCTAATATAGAATACAATCCCTATAATCAAGCTATACATAATTAGGATTATTCCTAGAATCATGCAATGTAATCATAATCCCTAGAATTAAGGATGTAATCTATAGCACTGCCCCTTAAGTTGGAGCATAAATATTAATCATGCCCAACTTGTTACAAATATAGTTGACCCGAACTCCATTCAAAGCTTTTGTAAAAATATCTCCAAGTTGTTCTCCAGTCTTGACATATCCTGTAGAGATTAGGTTTTGTTGGATCTTTTCTCGAACAAAGTAGCAATCAATCTCTATGTGTTTAGCTCGTTCATGAAATACAGGATTCGATGCAATATGTACAGCAGCTTGATTATCACACCAAAGTGTGGCCAGTTTTGAGACTTTAAGGCCAATTTCAGAAAGAAGTTGGTATAGCCATATGATCTCATTCGTGGCTTATGTCATTGGTCGATATTCAAATTCTGCACTTGATCTAGACACAACATTTTGTTTCTTACTTTTCCATGAGACTAAATTATGTCCAACAAACACGCAATATCCAGTTGTGGACTTTCTGTCAACTTTGGAACTGACCCAGTCAGCATCTGAAAAACATTCGATACGATTGTGCCCATGATTGTTGTATAATATCCCTAGACTAGGAGCTCCCTTTAGGTAACATAGGATCTGCTTTAGGATAGCCCAGTGATGAATAGTTGGAGACAACATAAATTGACTTACAATGCTGACAGGATGTGCAATATCAGGACGAGTCACTGTTAGATAATTTAGTTTTCCAACTAATCTTTTGTATTTCTTGGGATCTTCAAACAACTCTCCTTCTTTAGAGAGCCGTAGATTTAGAGTCGTTGGAGTACTGCATGGCTTAACTCCCAATTTTCTAGTCTCAGTTAGTAAATCTAGGACATACTTTCTTTGAGACAGAAAAATACCTTTCTTGCTCCTCATCACCTCTACTCCCAGAAAATATTTCAAGGGCCCTAAGTCCTTGGTCTGAAATTGGCTGTGAAGAAAAGACTTTAAAGATGAGATGCCCACATGATCACTTCTAGTAATAACAATATCATCCACATAGACAACAACAAGAATAATTCTAGATGCAGAGTGCCTATAAAAAATAGAGTGATCCAATTTACTCTTATTTATTCCAAATGCTTCAATGGCCTGGCTAAATTTTCCAAACCAAGCGTGGGGGCTCTGTTTTAAACCATATAGAGATTTTCGAAGGCAACAAACTTTGCCAGACCCCCCCTGAGCAACAAAACCAGGTGGTTGCTCAATGTATACTTCCTCGTGAAGGTCACCATGGAGAAAAGCATTTTTGATATCTAACTGATGCAGCGGCCAATCATAAGTAGCAGCTAGAGAGATGAATAGGCGAATGGATGTTAATTTGGCTACAGGTGAGAACGTATCAGAATAATCAACACTAGAACTTTGAGCGTAGCCTTTGCAACAAGCCGGGCTACTGACCCATCAGAGTTAACTTTGACTGTGAATACTCATTTACAACCAATTGTCTTCTTACCAATAGGTAGTGGTACCAATTCCCAAGTACCATTGGCATCTAAAGCATTCATCTCTTCTATCATAGCATCATGCCAACCAGGGTGAGATAAGGCCTGATGGACAGTCTTTGGGATAGTGACAGAATCAAGTGAAGCAATAACAGAACACGAGGAAGAAGATAAATGATCATAAGAAACAAATGATGAAATAAGGTAGGTGCACTGACGTTTACCTTTGCGAAGA
This sequence comes from Erythroxylum longipes, assembly GCA_027563885.1. Lineage (NCBI taxonomy): Eukaryota > Viridiplantae > Streptophyta > Magnoliopsida > Malpighiales > Erythroxylaceae > Erythroxylum > Erythroxylum longipes. Next base: position 6,586,418 of record JAOQMS010000004.1, on the reverse strand, counting down.
GCAATTGGGAGATCATCAGGTGATGGATCGGATGGCAAAGAAGAACTAGATAGAGGGCGTGTATCAAGATGATCTCATCGTCCAGAGTAGACAAAATGAAGAGGTGGCGATTGTGTAGGCATAGTCTTGGTAGTTTGAAAGGTGACTTCGTAAACAAGCAAATCATCATCAGCCTCCGAACCTAAGACTGAAGAGTCAGGAAAGAAAGGAACTTGTTCTAAAAAGGTAACATCAGCTGAAACAAGATATTTGTTAAGAGTGGGACAACAGCAACGATATCCCTTTTGTAGACGAGTATAGCCGAGAAAAATACATTTTACAGACTTTGGGTCTAACTTAGAGATTTGAGGGCGTGTGTCCCGAACAAAGCAAGTACTACCAAAAATGCGTGGTGGAATATCAAACAAGGGTTTGGAGGAAAAGAGGACATCGAAAAGTTTCTAACTGTGAAGGACAGAAGAGGGCATACGATTAATTAAAAAACATGTTGTAGAGACTACATCAACCCAAAAAGATTTAGGAACTTTCATTTGAAAAAATAGTGTTCTCACAGTTTCAAGGAAATGGCGATTTTTTCTCTCAGCCACGCCATTTTTAGGAGTATCAACGCATGAGGATTGGTGGAGAATACCATGTTGGATCACGTAGAACTGAAAAGGTGTAGAGAAGTATTCCTTGGGGTTGTCCACTAAAGCTGTCCGAGGACGTTGGGCTTGACAGGTTATTACCGACGATTTATTCGAAACTATAGGCAAATTTCTCGGCCTCTCACTAATCTCCTCAAAAAGGAAGCATTGGAGAAGTTTTGTTAGACTGAAGAAGCACAAGCTGCCTTTGAAGAGTGCGACAGGCAGTCACTTCAGCTCCTGTTTTGGCAATGCCTGATTTTAGCCAACCCTTTGTAGTTGAATGTGATGCATCCGGGACTAGTTGGTGCAGTTTTGATGCAAAACAGTAGACCAGTTGCTTTTTACAGCAAGCTGTTGGCACCACAGAACCTTGCTCGTCCCGCCTACGAAAAAGAACTTATGGCTTTGGTGATGTCAATTCGCTAGTGGCGTCCTTATATGGCTGGCCGACAGTTCGTGGTACGAACTGATCGTAGCCGTTTAAGGCACCTCTTAGAGCAGCAAATTACAACACCTTTCCAGCAACATTGGGTCTCAAAACTGCTCGGCTATGACTTCCAAATTGAGTACAGATCTGGCAAATCTAATGGAGCTGCAGACTCTTTCACGCCTTCCAACAGTAGTGGTGCTTGCCACTATTTCACTTCCATGTTAAGCAAGTTGGGGGAACCTGGACAGTGAATTACAAGCTGATTCTGCATATCAGTTGTTATATTCCAAAGTGCAGAAATTTCTAGCACAGTATCGTGAATACAAGCTCGTCCATAATAGAGTCCTAAATGCAAGCTCGTCCATATCAAACTCTTCTTCAACGGGTGCCTCGTCATTTCCTCTACTTCTAAGTGGATTCCACACCTTCTAGAAAAGTTCCATTGCTCCCCTTCAGGGGGCCATTCAGGCGCTTTCCGCACCTATAAACTACTGGCTGCTAATATCTATTGGCCTGGAGAGTCCGTAAATATGTAGTCGAGTGGTTAATCTGTCAACTTTGCAAATATGAGGCACTATCTCCTGCCGGCCTCCTTCAACCTTTACCATTTCCCCTCGGATTTGGGAAGATATCTTAATGGACTTCATTACCGGATTGCCAAAGTCCAACAGGGTGGATTGCATTTTAGTGGTCTTTGATCGATTTAGCAAATATGGCCATTTTGTCGGTCTGAAACATCCTTTTACCGCCAAGTCAGTAGCTGATACTTTTGCTAGAGAAGTGGTACGACTATATGGGGTCCCTCAGTCCATAGTTAGTGATCAGGACTCTTATCTTTATGAGTTCATTTTGGACAGAATTTTTCAAGGGATTGGGCACGAAACTGAAGATGAGTACAACGTATCATCCCAAGACCGACGGCCAAATCACTGTTTAGAAACATATCTCTGCTGTTTCTCTTCAGAGCAGCCTAGATGTTGGAGCAAATGGCTGCACTGGGCAGAATATTGGTATAATACAACATACCAAGGAGTTGCCAAAGCCACACCATTTGAGTTGGTTTATGGACATGCACCTCCACTCTTAATTCAGTATATGCCTGGAGAATTTAAAGGTGCTGCAGTCGCAATGGAACATCAACACAGAAATGAAGTACTGCGACAGTTGCAATACAATCTTTCTAAGGATCAACAAAGGATGTCTTCTACAGCTAATAAACATAGCAGGCCACTGCAGTTTTCAGAAGGTGATATGGTATCCTTGAAGCTTCGTCCTCAGACAAGGCTCCGCAGCTCAACGTGTTTACAATAAGCTCAACCTCGCTACTTTGGTCTGTTTCAGATTTTACAAAAACTCATCCCTATTGTATATCGTTTAGCCTTGCCTTAGGGGTCTAAAGCTTTCCCTATTTTTCACATATCACAACTTAAGAAAGTTTCTCGAAACCATGATGTGTCTCCTTGTTTACCAACCGAACTAGCTGTTGAAGAAGTTAATTTCTGGCCAGCAGCTATTTTGGAGACTAAGGCTATTACTCCTCCTTCTCCAACATGCCACAAGATTCTGGTACAATGGCATGGGAAAGAAATTCTAGAGGCAACTTCGATGGACTGCTCAGACTTTCGAGGACAATTTCCACGATCAAACCTTGAGGACAAGGTTTGTCAAAATGGGGATGGCAATGTTAGCAATAGCTCCTTGGTCCAACCACTCCTAGTTTATGGGAGAAAGAAGTTTAAGAACAGTAACAGTATTGGGCAGACAGGGCAGCAAGAGAATTTGGGCAGTAACTAACTATCCTTTATATTGAGCTGAATAATGAGTAGTGGGGTATGAAAAAAATTATCTAGAAGTTTCTATTTGGCTGTAAGCTTAGGCAGAGGGGGGCTTTTCTCTCTTTGTAAACTTCATTTTCTTTTCAGTAAAAGAAAGCAAGTGTTGCTATTTTCCTCTATTTCCTTTCTTCTCTGTGGCTTTAGAGTTTTTAGTAGATCCTTACTCCATCAGCTTCCTAGTCTTGATGATAGGAACTAAGAGTATTTACCTGCTAAAGTCTTTGTTCATTTCCATTTTGGAATTCATTTAGGTGGGTATTTCCATGGGCGTGACAATTTAACTTATGGAGTTGATGTAAGCAAGATGCGTCTGCTAGGTGTGCTACAGGTAATATTGTCAACATTATTAGTTGTTGAACATTTATGTAATTCATTCTTCTAACCCGAATGGCAATCTCTATCCTGAAATTTTGTTTGCTGATAGAATTTTGTAAATTCTTTGTTCCCTTATTCATGTGATACTGATGCTGATATGACGCCTATTCCTGTACATAGTTATAATCACTTTGCTTCATTCCTTACCAACAATAGCTATGCAACTGCAACTAGCATATTCTTAAAAGTTTTTACCGGAGATTCAAAATCATGAACTTAGTCTGGAAACACCTAGTTGGTATTAGGACTAGAGATGGTTTGACTTTTAAGTGATATGCAACAGAAAGCGTCCTTATAGTGTAGTGGGTAAGCTGCTAAAACAAGCATGAGCAGAAAATATACTATTATTGTGAAACTAATTTCAACTGGCATGGATATGCAAATTTTGTTCAGCTTGGCCAGCATTTTAATAAAATGTCAACCTCATAAAATTGAGCTACTTAATCCTGATGAATTTCTTTAATGGGTGGCATTTTCATAAAGGAAGTACTGTTCATGACTTTCTTCTGATCATGCCTGCTTTTTAATCACAGAGAATATCTATTGGATATCTGGTTGCTTCATTGTCAGAGGTCTGGCTTGTGGACAATGTCACTGTTGACTCATCCATGTCATTTGTGAAGAAATATAACATTCAGTGGTTAGTTTTATTACCCAGAATTTACGTATCCCTGGGTACCATTTCACTTGCTAACAAGCAACTATGGCCTAGAGTAAGAGAGCTAAGCTTGATCAGGATTTAACTGGCATCAGTAATGCTGGATAAATTTGTGCTTTCATGTTCTTGCACTCACCTTTTAAACTTGCTTTATTTGGCAGGATATTGGCTTGCTTGCTGTGCACGCTTTACATGTGCTTGCTTTATGGCCTTTATGTTCCAAACTGGCAATTTGAAGCTTCAAGCACCAATGTATTTGGCTACGGATCTGGTGCTCAAATTGTGAGTATGTAACTTTCTCTCAGGTTTCTGCTGAGAGGATCCTCCAAATTGTCCATCATAACAATTTTGGAAACAGTACTAAAGATGCTGACCATGGTTGTATCCTGTAAGAAACCATGGAGTGACTTTGAGGCTATTAATGTAGAATAATGTTTAGGGACCACTAAGTGACATAATGATCTGAATTATATATCTGGTGCATGAATCTTAGAGAGTCATGTCAGGCTGATAGCTCTTTCCTTTAACACTGCCCCCAGTGCTTTCTCTAACATAAGTTTCGCACAAAGGTTTTACTGTATTATATGTTTGTGTTTTCTTAGTCTAGTTTATGTGACTAAATTAAATGATGGTGCCCTTTGATTAGGTGGCTTGTGGAGTAAAGGGTAGTCTTGAGCCTCCTTGTAATGCAGTTGGTTTGATCGATCGACTTTTTCTTGGTGAACATCATCTGTATGAACATCCTGTTTACAAAAGAACCAAGGTGGTAACTAGTTAGTTCCTTATACCAGGATCAGTTAACTAATGTGTAAAGTTTCTCACCCTTCTTTTCACAGCAATGTAGTGTGAATTCTCCTGATTATGGGCCTCTGCCAGCAGATGCTCCTCGATGGTGCCTTGCTCCATTTGACCCTGAGGGCATCTTAAGGTTAGATAATCATTTTGTTTTGGCATAATCATTTTGTTTTTGCTAACTCCTTTTCCTCTCACATTTTTGTGTTTTGTATGTGTTCCATAGCAAGAGTACCAAATAATTAATTGTTTTCCTAATCAAAGAGGAACCTGAAACAGAAATGCTTGGGCAATAAGCAAATGGGTATTCAATATCAACAGCAGTTCCCACAGATTTTGTTAGCAAATCAAGAGAAGGGGGATAAAAGGAAAATGGAAAGTAGCTATTTTAAAAACTAGATTTGAGTTCATTAAGCAAAATTGTCAGGTACTTAACGATAATAAGAAATGTGAGATTAATGGTTGATTCCTTGAAGAGTAACAATGCAGAACTAGAAGTTGAATATTAGTTGCCGTATTTATCTTCTGAACACTCAATGGTTAAAGAAGTGTTAGGCTTTCATGTGTCTGCTGGAAGATATTGGATGAATTTTTTTGGGCCATTGCAATATTATTTGGTGGGTGGACATCAGAGTTTGTGTTGCTGTAGACACTTTACAAGAGTCTGCACTCTAATATTCTTTGCAGCTTTACATTTTTGCGTTGAAATGCTAATTTCACTAAACAAACCTTTCAGTTCCTTGATGGCTGCTGTTACATGCTTTTTAGGGTTGCATTTTGGGCATATACTTGTCCATTATAAGGTATACTATTTTTTAAAATAAAAATTGTGTGCGTTTATAAGATGTAGACTTCTTGTGTTTCATTGATTAGGTGAGCTGTTCGTGGGTCTATTCTGATGAATCTGTTCCTCATTCCTGCAGGACCACATGCAGAGGTTGCTTTTATGGTCTATGTCTTCTTTTCCACTTCTAATAATCGGATATATGATGGAATTGCTTGGTAAATTTTCCATCATCATAATCTAGTTCACATCTAATCTTATCGACAAGATTTTGTCTCTTTCGTTAGTGACATGGTGAATTATTGCAGGCATTCCATTATGTAAACCACTTTACACATTGAGCTATATGTGCATCACGGCAGGAGCATCGGGCATGCTTCTAACCATTATCTTTTATGTGGTGAGTTTAGCACTCCACTTTTAAGCTTCTAACCATTATCTTTTATGTGGTGAGTTTACCGCTGTACTTTTAAGTCCATGTGAACTTCTGGTTACCAGAAGTTGATAGTTTAAAGAGCTCTTTGACAAGTCATATGCTAATGTATGCAAGTAGTTTGAAGAGCTCTTTGATTAGTGAGCCATGAATATAATTATAATAGAAAGGAAATGAAGGATAACTTGTTAATAAATTAGGCTAAGTAACTAGAGATGGGAACTACAACACCAACAATGTGAACTTGAAATGTAGAATAGGTATGTGTCATTTGGTTGTTAAAACTATTACTCAATTTTATTTTTCTTTTTGAGAGGATGAAATTGTAAAATTGGATGGCCATGAAAAATATCTCTGCTCTGCACCATAATTTGATGCAGGTTGATGTGAAGAAGTTCAGAAGGCTCACAGTGTTATTCCAGTGGATGGGGATGAATGCGCTCATTATTTTTGCTTTGGCTGCATCTGAACTTTGCCCCATAGTTTTGCAAGGTTTCTATTGGCGTTCTCCAAAAAACAATTTGGTATGTCTTTCTTCTTTTGCTACTAGTTAGGAGTGGCATTTTCCCTTGCAATCAAAATCTCTCTCTTGTTTGTTATAACAAGTTAATATAATTTATTATCAACGAAGAAAGTTATTGCAAGAGTAGAACTTCCACAGCTTACAATAGAGACTGGTATGAAACAGTTGGATCAGTTATTGACCAACAACTACAAAGTTCATGCGAAAGTTATCTTTTCCGAGCTATATTTGTTTACTTTTTTAGGCTGAAAGTGGACCATTTTGATATTTTTGGAGGAGGGAAGACCCAAAAATCACTTGATCACCTATTACTTGTGTGAAGGGAGTACGTTGAATTTGTTTGTAATCCTGATCCATCGAAGGAAGTTTCAAGCTCGCATTCTGAGATGTGTGGAGTTAACGCAAAGTGTACAAACTGATTGAGGACAATCTTATTTGCAGGTTGATGGCACAAAATCACTCCTCCAGGTGATGCTTCATTCCGAGAGGTGGGGCACCCTAGCTTTTGTAATTTTGGAGATCTTATTTTGGGGCCTTGTGGCAGGTTTCTTGCACATGAAAAGCATTTATGTGAAATTATAAAATTTTGTACAGCGTCTGTACTTACTGGGAATGGATAGTAACCTTTACCCTCAGATTGTGTATGCTATGCCCAACTTTGACATTACAGCATAACACTGCTACCTTTGTTTAGTTTCCTTGGTATTGGGTAGTCTAACTTGCAAAAAAGGAATTAACTAGGAATGATTACTTGCTGCAAGTGATTATTATGACCCATTGTTATTATATAAAAATATTTTTTATTATTTATAATACTGTTTAAATTTCATATTTGCTATAAATTGGTATCAAATTTCTTTGTATTTTACCACCGCATTTAAATATTGACTTGTATAGAAAAATTTGAGTTATAACGGGTATGATAAGCAGTACTAGTTGATACATCAAAATATTAAAAAAAAATAATTTATAATAAAATATTGAGTTAATTTATAATAAAAAGTTATGAGCTTTTTCTCTTGAAAAATGACCCCCTTATTCGTTTGAACTGAAGTCAACCGGCACCATTGTAGGCTTGGCCGTCATATATAGACGAAGAGATCCAATTACAAGCTCAATACAATTCTATCAAGATCATCGTCTGCGCTCCTCATGGTGCCATGCTCTGTATCTAAAGGTGTTTGTCATCGATAAAGCGTGTAGACTGTTTCAAAATTACGCCATTTCAGCTGAGGTTCAAAGGCGCAACAAGAGGGGAAGATGACTCGCGGAAAAGCTAGTTATTGGCTTTTATTATACAGAGGGAAGAAGAGAAGATACAGTAATCAGCCGTAAAGTTGGAGACAGTTCACATGCATAGCTGGAAATCCAGATTCTTGAATTCTTATTGCAATACCTTCTGTCAACAACTCCTCTCAAGGTGAGACAGATTATGCAGTCCCCACCACAATTACTTAAGTCGATTGATAAAGTTGTGAATATGTGGTCCCTTCACATCTTCTTTACCAATTTCTGTACTTTATTACAGGTTTCTTCACAACTCGATCAATCAACGATACCCTTTTTCCACGCAATTTATTTAAGATCCAATGCTGTGCAAGTTTGATGAGCCTGATTCCTGTTACATCTTCTGCCAAATGTTCACTGAAGTTGGCACCCATCATTGTTATCCAAAGATCCCAAAAACAAAAACGAAAAGAAGAAATATTATACTGCTTGGTTGATGCTCGTAGAGGATAAAACAGAAGGCAAAATATAAATGCAAGTGTAAGTAACACGACATTGACTTCAAATTTCGTCAGCTATGCAGAAGGGGTTTACGTGGAATCTGAAGTAACCTCCAAAAGTCGTTCTTTTCTTTTCCAAATTAAGCTGTTGGTATAATACAAATAAACAAAAAGAATGATATGATATAAATGGCTATGCATGAACATCAAAGGTATATTTGGTTTCTTCCAACCAAAGACACATTTTGCTTGTTCGTTGGTAAAAGAGTTTTCAGGAACAGCTTCCTTTCGGCTTGGTTTTAAACAACTTTGCCTGGAAACTCCTTTGCCAGCATCTTCAGATAGATTCAACCTCTACGTCCATTAAATTCTTTTCTCTGCTAAACAATATATATATAGATATGTGTGTATATGTACATAAGTAGTCATTTGTAGTGAGTTGCAGTGCTTCTTGCATGTAACATTAATTGTCAGTACTCCTGGAACACAATTGTAAAGAAACAAAGAATATAGAAATGGCAACTGAGAAAGCAAATGCCGAGGTAGCAGATAACATTCAGAATGACAATGTGGTGGAGAACTCCACACAGACCTCGTCCAATCAAAGGAGTTCAGGTAGGACCAACTTTGGAAAAGCGCTTGCTCACAGAGCAATATATGGTTCAAGCAGCCGACGTGGCGGTAGCAAGAAGGTGAAAACAAGAGATGTGACAACATTTCCCAGTAGGCTAAGCAGAGTTTCGTTGGCTGATGCTGATCAATGCGATAAGTAGGTAACACAGCTTTGTACAATTGTTGCAAGAATTTGCTACTGTAAACCACCATGTTCATTTGTCTCTCTCTAACTAACCCAAATTGTTCACCATGCCGTTCCGTGGGCTTAATGCATGAAATATTTACCTATTTCCTTTTATAAGATAATATAGTTAGCTACTGATTAGCCATGGTCAACTAGTTGATGTGCCCAGAGATTTAGATTGCATTTGAACATAATCAAACTGATCACGGCCCCATCAACTTGATCACCAAGTGCTGAGACAGGCTATAATCGCTGTCTTCATTCAGCTTCTCATTGCAGTAGTCCAACAACAATGGAATAACAAATCAGAACTGGGATGTAAGGATGGAATCGGTACCAACTTGTGAAAAATTTTCCAACATTTATCTGAAGTTGATAACATCCCTGTAGGAAAAAAAGAAAGTAGAACATAAATATTTGGTCCATACTAGATTTAATGCAGAACTTGGATCACATTGAAGCTGGAAAATTCAAGATTTACTGATATGACCTTCTCCAACTGTAATTGCTCGTCCTTAGGCAAAGCGTGTTAAGAATGGTTTGCAGAATGTACATTCCACTTCACTCCCTGTTTAAATATACAAATAATGAAGACATAACTGTACCTGTGTACCTCCCTCTGTGCAATCATGCAAATAACGATGAAAAGTATTACTAAATCATAACATGCATTTTCCAGCGATATAAAGTGCAGTGAAAATGGACTCTTTATCACAAAAGCCAACATCTACACCAATAAATGAACTAAATTACGAGTTAAATATAAGTGACTTCACTCTCCAACTCATTCAAACCCTTGGCTCAGCCATTTCTTCATTATCATCTCCTCTGCAGGAAAAATTTTTCAATTCAGAGCAGTGGATAATCCCAAACACGATCCAATCTCCATCGAAAGGGAAACAGAATGTCAAATAGCAACCAAGAGAACTTAGCCTATGTATTTAATATTTATAATTAACCGAGCTAATCACCCAATTGTTTAAAAGGGTATCTTAATCTATTTGTTTGTCATCAAAGCCCTATTTGAAAATTAGCGAATTGCATTTATTGTTAGTTGATTCTATCAACGGTTAGCAGCTAGTAAATTATATTAGCTGATTTGACAATTGATAATATTATCTGTATATTTAAAAATATTTGGTAAAATTTGTTGTTTAATATTAGTTATTTATGTGTAAAATAACCTATAAGAGCATGACTTAAAAAAATGATTTATAAAGATATAAATATTATATCTTCCTATTTCTTAAAATATTCTCATAAGAATTTAAATTTTAGATATTTAATTTCACAAAACTTAAGTTAATAATAATAATAATAATATATTATTATTATTATTATTATTTAATTCATAAATAAAAAATAAATTATTATTATTATTATTACTACTGCTACTTTCTTTCTTTATATTAATTGTACTGTAAAGTTTAGGACATTAGTATTTGGTGAAGAAAAAGTAATAATAAAAGACGACTCCTTCGATAATTTATAATAACTTTTAAAAACAATTATCCTTTTATCTATTAATTTATTATAAGAATGAATTCGTTCAATCTACCAACTCAATTAGTTGATTACTAATCATAATTATTAGTCATTTAAGGTAATCAAATAGACAGATGTCTCTGAATCCGTGAAAAAAAAGCTGATAACTCATTTAACTCGTAAGACCAGTAACTGCACGGGATCTACCAAACACGGGAATGCATAAAATATAATGCTTTCACGCGACAATCCAAGCAACAGGTTCTCGAAAAACTGACAGAAAAAGAATAGACACAAGGTCGTCAAACGTCAACAGTTTTAGGTATAGATTTCTAAAATTAGGCTTAAACAAGATTTTCATACATTTAGATTAGAATTCATGGGAGCCAAAAGTTATGAAAATTTTGTCTGCGTTATATGACGTCTGTCTTACGTATTATTAGACATTCAACTTGGAGTTTACTATGACAATGAATCAAGATGAGTCCACACTTTAATAACATAAACAAACTTAAACACATTTATATTTATTCACACATCGTCTTAGTTTATTCCTAAATAGAAAAACTATTACTGGTTAAATAGCGTTCCACCTTTCAATCTAGGATGTAAGAACAATATGATTATTCTAATTTAAGTTTGGTCTTGTTGGCTACAAGGGTTAGTATCCAAATTATCCTCCCAGGCAACGGAAAGATAGTATATAGCGCACTGGCTCCAATTTATCACTTGACCACAAAAGCCTTTTCTTTTAAGTGTCGACATGTCAAATTGTCTATAAACCTATAATTCGTTTTATTTTAATACGTGCGTCTTTATTTATACTTTATTATACTAATTACTATCAATTATTATAAAGAATGTATATTTAATTAGTACGTATAATATGTTGTGTAAATAAAATTTAACTTTGTAATAATTTGTAACAATTCTTCATAATTTTATATTGGATACGAAAATAGATTAAATTTGTTTAAATAATTACACTTTTTAGAGAAAGTTGAAACATTAAAAAATAATTAAATTTTAAATAATTTATTATTTTGTTATGAATGCAAATTATTTTGATAATAATTTTTAGTTTATTATATACTTATAATAGAGTATATAAGTGTTACCCTTTTGTGATTGAAAGATTACGTGTTCAATTCACAGACACAGTCTTTTTATAAAATACAAAAGAAAGGAAGCGTACAATTGGTGACCCTCCCCCAACCCTAGCAAAATGAGAAGCCTTGTGCACTGGAGCAGTCCCTTTGTACGTTTATAATCAAGTATTAAACACATTAACTATTCACATATTAATATTTATATTTATATCCAATTTTAATAAATGAAACTAATAAATTCCAAGTTAAAAGTTATTAGTTTTTTCATTTATGTTTAACAATATGCATATTTAATAAGTTATAACTATCTTAATTCAAAACTTTTATCAACTTCTCTTGATAGATTGTTCAAATCCTTAACTAAACTATTATAGTAGCAATAGAACTAGGTTGAATTCCAAGAGAACTAAATAATAGTTTATCTATTTTAATTGACCAAATAGAATGAGAATTTATGATTACTTAACTAATAAACTAAAATTAAAAAGAAATCAAAAGAAATCAACTAATTATAAAAAATGAGAAAATTCAATTTTACGAAACTCTAATTTAAGGGAAGGATCTCATCTAATTGTAACCTTAATCATTGATTTAAAAAGAATTAATTTTCACAAATTAAGCATTTAATTTAAAACCTATTATGATAGTCATAATAAGTTTCATTTTTTCAAAATTAATCAATTCATGCCTTGCATTCAAATTAAAGCTTACCATTAATTGATTGAGGTATAATGACATGCCATATTAATTAAATGATAATAATAAGTTTAATAAAAAAAGACTAAACTATAAATTAAATAATTGAGATAGCTACAACTATTAAATTTATTTTTCTTATTTTCTATAACTTAGATATGCAAATATATAAACAACCTACTTGCTACTTTTATCAATCATTCATAAAAATTACTAATCTCTAAGCCGATAGCTCCCACAGTTCCATGGTTCGAAGATCTAGATCTAGACTAAACTCATAAATAGCAATGAAATAATTAATACTGAATTAATTTATTAAATCAATCGATGTTAATTATTCATGAAATAGAAGAACAAGAAATAAGAGATACTTGGATTAAACTAAAATTCCAAGTTAAAAAAAACCTCCCAATGTTATTAATGGAGTTTTAATTTCCCTTGAATCGAAAAATTTAGATTAGCCATCTATGGCTATCTTTTCCTCAACAAAGATAGAAGAAAGAAGACAAAAGAAAGACAAAAGAAAAGTAATAATAAGTAGCATGTTCTTCTTTCTCCCTAAAACTATAGTCTATAAAGATTCCAAAGATAACAATTAAAAAAATCACTATCCCTATATAGTGGGTTGAAAATAAAGTCTCCTAATTAGAATAAACTTCTTAGAATGACTCTAGCTTTAGGTATGATATTGTTTTATCAGTTTCAATAATCTATCTTCTTTTACTCATCTCTCCAAAATTTGTGGCTTTGAAAAATAATGCTCCAATAAATATTTCAAGCCAAATTTGCTCCAATGTCTACTTACCACCTCCTAATCCTAAAATAAAATAAATATCAATTTTACCAATTAAGAACCAAAATCAACCCATATAAAAGAGACAAGTCCAATTAATATGATCTAATTATATCTTATCAAATTCCCTTACATCGAATTCATGCTTGTCCTCAAGCATACATCAATTCAATATATTAATCATCTTATAAGCAGCCTTCCATTATCTTTCTTGTTATCCAAAAATATTCCAAAAGTTAATTTACATTAAAGGTTTAAGATAAAATAATAATCAAGAGAACAAACACGTATAGGATAAATTTTTAGATAGAAAGCATAACATCTCATCAATTTCATCAAAATAAAATAAAACAAGACTTAACACCTTCTTATGGATTTCACTCTATACACTTAAAGTGTTTAAGGCTCGTTAACTCTAAAATCAAAACATAGGAATTTATTTTCATAAGCTTGCTCGTGAATTATAACCTCACCACTAATAAACATGAATTTAATGCATAAATCAAAGGGTGTTAATAAGGATTGTAACATAACTTAGGTAAATGTATATAAAGAAAGAAAAGGTAAATGTATATAAAGAAAGAAAAATTTAGGTTTAACAAATTAAAGAAACAATTAACTCAAATTAGTTGAAAATGCACTTGATTCAATTCACATAAATTTAATCTCATCATTTTTTATTTTTTTTAATTTTTAGAAGAATGAAAAACATTAAAGAGGATATTCTTCTTCCTTTTCAACTATACTTCTCCCATTCTACAAAGAGAGAGAAATCAAAACATTTTACCTTGAATCAACTAATTTACTTTTCATGGAAATGTATAAAATCTTATGCAAATAAGCTTTATACAATTCTTTCAATTTAGGACCCAAAATTATCAATAAAATAAACTAAAGAAAGGTAAAAGTGGCTTGTAACAAGATTAACATGTAAGAAAAGAAAGGTAAAGGCTCAAATTAGTTTTCTAGGGGTAAAAATTAAGATAAACTTTTATATGTTAAAAATGTTTATACCTAAGTGTCCTTATTAATTTCAGGCATAAATTCACCAAAAATATGGTCTCAAAATGTAAATAAGAGAAAGCTCCAACATAAACAAGCTACATTTAATAATATATAACGAAGAAAAATGTATGAGCACAAATGTAATGTATTCCTCTTAGGCTCAAAAGCTCACATGATCAAAATGTATTGTCTTGCATTTTTTCATTTAATAAAACTAATAAGACACTTTTAGTAATTTATAAAAAATACTAATAATGCTTGTCTCTTTCATTCATTAAAACTAAAAACAAAAATTATGCTAACTTAAGGAATATTTCTAAACATCAATAAGAAAATTTAAGACTACCACAAGTAAAAATCAACACATATGAATAATATTATTCAAGAGTCCAAGCACAAATCACAAATCACAAATTTCACCTAAGAAAAATATATAGCTATTCTGAAATGGTGTATATGTTAACTCTCACCCATGCCCACTTCATACATTGTCCCCAATGTATGCATAAGATGCTCACATTGAACAAAATTAGTTATCATAAAATAAGTGAAATATTCGAATGCTCCCTTTAGTTGTGATCATCTAAAACTGAATGCATTATAGTTTAGATGGACGTGGAGGTGTTACCCCCACAATTTGGAGCAAAGCATCCAAATTCTTCTCTATTTTAAGAATTTTATGCTCTAACCTCTCCAGCCAAAAAGGATATTCATGTCAGATTGGTGTTGCTGGAAGAAACAGAGGTTGTTGAACATTCAAATCCTCATGTTTATATGATGGCGAACTTCTTGAGAGGGAGTCATATGACATAAAACAAAATTACTTCTTTAGGTTCTCGATCAACTTCATCACGCTCAAATAAGTATTGTTAAAGGTTCAATCTCACAAGCTATATACACATCAGTGTTAGCAATATCGAGCAAGTTAAAATTAATAGCTAAGTGGATAATCGAAAAACCAAGACAAATCCTTATTAGATGATAAAATAGTGTTAAATTGTATAGCTCACTAGCACTCAAATTAACATGAACCTTATGTACTATGCACTAAATAAAGAATAATTCATTTTAGTACATGTACAAGTTATGGCCTTCCTCC
Organism: Erythroxylum longipes; assembly: GCA_027563885.1. NCBI lineage: Eukaryota > Viridiplantae > Streptophyta > Magnoliopsida > Malpighiales > Erythroxylaceae > Erythroxylum > Erythroxylum longipes. The sequence continues at coordinate 6,571,246 of JAOQMS010000004.1, read as the reverse complement.
CGCAATAATTAAAAGCAAGAAAATGTTGTAAATAAATCCATTCTAGCTCTTTAGGAAAACTTCATTTAGATTGCCTTAGAGAATACACAATCTAGTCAAAGAACATTGATTTCCAATCTTTTAAAGGATTAAAATCACCATAATCCATAATAAATTCCTTATATTTATAGAATTGACATATTCATCAGTTATAATCTTAAGGCCAAACTGAAATCAATAATACTTTGTTTAAATTCTTTACCTATTAATTGATACTGCATAACATTAGTGCTACTTAGAGTGAAATTATTAGGTTTATCAAATTTAAAAATATTATAAAACTCTATAGTCAATTTAATAAACACTAGACATCTAGTTTACTCAAATTTTCTCCATTTCATATCATCAATCAAATTTCCTTGATATTTAACTCCTCTAAAGAAGGGTAATGCACATAATTTCTTGAATTAATTTATTGGGTTTTTAGAGCAACATACTTTTGTTCCTCTCTTTACAATTGAAGATAAGATGTCCACGAAGGTCAGAATCAAATGATGACAAAATATATGTACCTTTAGCTATCAGAAAACAATTCTGATTAGTCCTAATGGTTGGTATAGTCCTTAAAAAAATTTTGTCAATTGGATTCACTGTTGATTTAGTGTTTATTGTTATTCTTACCCTTTGTTCTTCCCATTTCTATGAAAATTGTGAACAAAGAAACTAATTCTAAATAACAACTAGAGCAACCAATTAAAAACTAAAACAATTGTCACTAAAGGTTATAACAACACGCTATGAATCACTAAGAAAAATGAAAGCAACCAATATTAATTAAAAAAAGGCTAATAAAAATAAAAACAACTAAAATGGAAATAGACAAATTTGCAAAGAATAAATACCTAATTTCATATGAGAAAATGAAAATCAAAGAATGAATAAAATGGAAAATTTTGATGAAGATGTGGAAAGAAATCATCGGTGACAGTTGATTGAAGTAGTAAAATTAGCATGAGAATTGACAACTTAGAGGCTAACGACTAGAAGCTAATGGTTGAAAATGATGATATAGAAGCTACAATTGGTCAAAAGTGACAACATAAAAATGAATGGTTGAAAGTGACGCATGGAGATATGGTAGCATGGAGAGATGAGGTTCAGATCACTTGTTTCTGTTACTGTATGCCTATCCTGTTCCATGAGCATCCATCCACTCAATTTCTGTGGGTATCATTTATTGGATGGATGGATGCTCATGGAACATGGTAGGGACAGAGTAACAGGAGCAGGTGATATGTTCCCATAGAAAGGACTAGTAGTGATAGTGTGGAGAATGAATGACTGAAAACATGGAGGGACACAACATGGAAAAATGGTAGGATGGAGAGCAATTAAAGGAAGACAATAATTGTGTAAAATGGACTATTTAAAGCGTAGAAGGTGATGATATGGAAAAACGACTTCTCTTAGGAGGCTTTATAAAAAAGACAACAAAAATGTTAGGGTTTTCGCATTTGCTTTTTAATTAAAATTAAATATATTAAAAGTCCTAAAAAATTCTAAAAATTTATTTTATTATTTTATTTTAAAAATTTCTTAATAATTCCTCAAAATAAAACAGTTTACTATTATCTATAAGGCATGATAAGGATTTATTCATTTCAATAATCTAGAACTTAGAGGACTTAATACTATAAACTTAAGTTGTCCAATGTGTGATCTAGCTTTATTCATTTAAGCGTTCTAGAATTTAAAGGATTGTTTTCCTAAAACTGACTTATATAAGATGTGATCTCGCTTTAAGAACTTTAGAAGTCAGGAACTTAAGTTTTATTAGCCTAAAATCTTGATTGTATAAGGTTGCTGTATTTAGTCCTATCAGAAAGAAATGTTTATATATTAGTAAGTGATAATTATGAAGCATATTATTAATATTAAATCATAAATTTCACTTACA
>JAOQMS010000004.1:6513070-6530628 GCA_027563885.1 Erythroxylum longipes | reverse complement strand
TTTTTAGTAAAATAATACACTTATAAGAGAGTTTACCTCAAACAACCTCAAACACGATCGAAAAATGCGAGAGAAGGAGTCGGAAAACTCTGAATCGTAAGCAAAGAGGAGAAATGAAAGCGCGAGGAGAGGGGAGGGGGGTCGGGTGCAACTTATAGCCGCTGGATTACCGATGGAACACAACATTCTGTTGGTAATTTAGGTTTCCAGAATATGCGGCCGTCGATGGTTACTGACGGACAAGACCATTCCGTCGGTAAAAGCGCGGCATCCGCCGATAGTGACGGATAATTTATTCCTTCGACAAACTAGGTTTTGCTGCCGACATTTTCCGACGATAAGATCATCTGCCGTCGGTATCCACCGGCAAGATTACCGACGGAATATCGATACCGTCGGTACAATTTGTTCGTAAAATATTTACCGATGGAGGACAGGCGTACCGTTGATACAAGCGCGGCAATTTTATTAGAGTAGAAACTCAAATACTGACGGATAAGCTATTCCGTCTGTAAACTAGGTTTGTTGCTGATATTTTCCGACGGTAAGATCAACTGCCGTCAGTATGCGCCGCCAAGATTACCGACGACATATCATTACCGTCGGTAAAATTTGTTCATAAAATATTTATCGACGGTATACGAGCGTCCGTCGGTAAATTTACCGACGGAAACGCTATTCCGTCGGTATATCGTCCCTTCCTCATTGACACGACGACGTATGTTAACAATTTACCGACAGAACAGACTGTCAATCGGTAGATTGCTCGAAGATATAGCAACGGTATGTTATACCGTCGATAACTGGAATTGCTAAATACCGACGGTTCTTCTACCGTCGGTAAATGGCAAAGCAATTAAATTGCGGGAACGGTTCCCGCATTTTTTTCCGTCGTCGAGACTTTTGGCGTCGCTATTTTCTGTCGGAGATTTTTGCTCAAAATTTTTTCCTACAGCATTTCCGACAAATTTATTGTCCGTCGGTAAAACATTCTATTTTCCGACGGAGTAGTGACTTTCCGTCGGTAATTATCGACGGATTTTATTCCGTCGGTAATATTCCGACGCTATTGCACAATTTTCTTGTAGTGTAAAAGATGAAAATTTTGCTCTTCTTTATTATAATCAAATAGTGGAAATTAATTTATCTTTTTAAAAACAAAGATTAAAAATACAATCACTTAAAGAGGGATATATAAATATTAGTTTCTTCCACAAATCAGTTATTATTAAAAGGAACAAAAATATAATTCCTTCCCTAAAGAAGGAGAATGATATTATAATTTGACTCTTAAGATAGTTTGATTTAAAAGGTTTTTTGCTTACTTCAAACTCTTGTGACTCAGTGTAATATCCTGCCTCCTAAAATTGTTAAGAGATTAAACTGTTAGATTAAGTCACATGAGTTATTTCATTTAAGAATTTACGAGGTGCATTTCATTCATATGCATAATATTCATATACATATATGAATCATGATTTAGAAAACATTGTAAGATAGTATATGCACTTACTTGACATATTCCGGGGTATGGAATGAAAATAAATGTGATATGAACGTGCATTCCTAATGTTTTGCGTTTTGGTTTACCAATAACATGAGTTGATGGATTATAATTAGTGAAATGGGGAATTTATTGTTACAATTGATCAATTGATGAGGTGATATGTGTATTTAGTCTAAGAAAAATGTTCAAGAGCAAGACAAATAGATACTTGAGAATTTAGGTTGATTAGGCCTATGAAATGGTGACATGTGGCATTGGAAATAAGTGACAAATGACTCAGTTAAATGGATGACAAGTGGTTTGAGTATAATTGCGACAAGTGGCCCTTTAAATTTATGACAAATGGCACTTTAGACTTATGACATGTGGAGCAATATAATGGTAACATGTATAGCTTTATAATTAGTGACATGTGTAGCCTTACAATTGGTGACATGTGTAGCCCTACAAGTAGTGATTTATAGAGGCTTAAAATGAGTGACATATGGAGCCTAAAGTAAGTGACACATGGATCAATAAAATAGTAACATATGGACCAATAGAAGGATAAAATATGTACTAATAGAATGATGATACATGGACCAGTGGAATGGTGACACATGGATTACTTTGATTTTCTTTGAATTTTCTAGAGAAAATGAATGAAAAAGGCAATAGAAGTGAGAGTGAAGGCCGGTCATAAGGTTAGAAGAGGGAGAAAAATGAAAATAAGAAGAGAAGGAGAGAAAAAGGGGGAGAGAAGAGGAGAAGGAAAGAGGTTATAAAGGTAAGTTGAAATTATGGTTTTAATTTCAACTCTCTCTTTCAATTTGCTTGTCATATCCTTAGAGCACGAATTTGAAGAAACTAAAAGAATGAAGGTTGTAGATACAGGTCTTAGTTTGACCTCTGTGAAAGTTGCTTGATAAAATAATGACTAGATCTTGAATTATGTTCGCTTCCCTATTACTGCCTGTGAGTTGTACAGGAACCTTGAATTATTTCCTGATTTTAAGGACCTTAAAGCTCAAATTAGTGAAAGTATAAAACATGAAAAATAATTATTGATATCTTATTAATGATTCTGCGAAACAGTTTAGTTAGAAGATGTCTTGATACTGATTTATTGTGGTTTGAGTATTGGTTGCCAGTTAGTTTCTTACCAGAAATAGGACAGAATTTGGATAGAGATATATTTTAAAGGAATATTTTGTTTATGTAATTTTTTGATATAATAAGACTAATGGAAGTCTATTTTCAAGGGGCACAAGAATAATGTAATTTGGATCTTTGTAGAGAGAGTTATGATTAAAAGAAGACAGCTTGTTTATAAAGAAACATTAAGAAGAAAAGGATGTAAACATTGCACATAAGGTTAGGTTAGCTTGATGTTTAAGGAGACATTGAGCTGACTAGTAAGTGATTTATTGACCTAATGAAATATGTTAGAATAACATTTATGATGATTGATTAGGGATGAATTTGGTTATAGTATTGGTGTTGAATGTGTGCTGAGAATTTAATGAATGGATTGGTTATGTTCTGTTTTGATTTTGATGCTTAAAAGACCATAATTTATGAACTACCAAATGAATTATTTGAATTGGAATTGGAATTAAAGATGAATTGATGAGGAATTGAAGTATCTTTAAGGTGTAATTGAGGTATAATTGATGAATTATCATGAAGGTGTCAAAATTTGGAAGAAAAGTTGAAGGAAAGTATAAGTGAACTTTCGATTCACCCATACCATGGTCGTGGGAATTGTATTGGTCCCTTCCCACAATCGTGGAAATGCTTGGCAGAGAGGAAAATTTGTGTTTTGTGTTCTTGTTGAATCATATAATGATAATACACTATAAATTGGTGTAATTAGACTTCATTGGGGGCTTAAAATGAACTTAGTTTGATGTTGAATCAATTGGATAAATGTTTGATAAGTTTAGGTTCTTAAATGATATTATAAATTAAGGATTGGATTGTTTGATATCAATGTACCTAAAGCTAGAATTTTTAAGTTATTAAAGGGGTGAAAGTGTTCTTATGAATGCAAATGTGATTCAAAGGATATGAACAATGTGAATTAGTATAAATGAATGAGAATTGGGGAAATTGTGTGAATATAAAGCATTAATAAAGGATTGATAAATGTATGATTGATAATTGAGGGTAACCAAACTTATGCAAACAAGTTATGGACATGCTATAATGAATGAATGATCAAGATTTGTGATTAAGAACATATACCGGGAAAAATCAATGGAGCATGTATCTAACATGACACACATACATGTGCATGGTTGAATAACTATATGATTGATGAAGTTAGTAATATGTGAATTATATGTGTATTGTATGATTTAGAAGCACAAATTGACTGAAAGTATCCAGACATTGTCGGATCGTCAAGGCAATAGCTATTTTGGAGCATACTATGAGTTGACCTAAATGTGCAATCTCAATTATATATATGTTTCGGTTCGAATTATGTAAGTCAACCTGGATGTGTGATCTTAATTAGATATGTGCTTCTATTTGAATTGTTTTTGTTTAATCCTTATATCTATATATATATATATTGAAATGATTTGGATATGATTGTGATATTGATGATTCCGAACAATTGATTATTTGAGGAGATCATTATTCAAGACTGTATTGGAAGTGTTCATTGTATATGTGAATTTGACTGAATAAGTGATGCTTATCATTATTGTTGAATGTTGGACCAAGATTCGATTATAAATGTGAATGTGAATGTGAATGGAATAAGTGATACTCAACTGAATGTTGAATGCCAAACTTTGATATGATGATTGTGATAAATGACCATGCACACCGAATGAAAGTGATTGATAGCACATTATGTTATGTGATGCACTTCATGACATTGACGTGCATGATCAGATAAAAGAGTTATGACCGGAGTGACCAGCCTGAAATAAGCCTGGTATCTACAAGAGATATGGGTCAGTACTTAAGATAAGCCCAGTATCTACAAGGGATATGGGCCAGTGCCTGAAATATGCATGGTATCTATAAGGGATATGGGTCAATACCTGAAATAAGCGTGATATCTATAAGAGATATGGGTCAATTAATAGGCACTCGGTTACAACAAAATAAAAATAAAAATGGAGTCTCAAATGCATTACATCCATATCTTTACATGTACTATGTAAATATTTGCAAAGAATGACTAAATTGCGTGGATACAACGATATGTTATGTTTGTGTATATGTGGATGATATGAATGAGATGAAATGAATGATTAGATTATCCTGAAATGATTATACGAAATGCTTGTGCTTATAACGGACTCATTGGAATATGATGTATCAGGCACTAAATTTTAAATGATGTGATATATCAGATTTAATTTTAGGTGATATGAAATACTAATTGAACTGTATTATATACTTGCGATATTTATGTCTGTTTTGAGTGAGCACATCAATGATGGTTCACTTGTTAAGTTCGCAAACTCATCAAAATTGCAACATTGTTTTTCAAGTTCAGGAAAAATCTAGCTAATCTAGTTGAAGTAACTTCTGCATTTGGATATGGTTCAGCGCCAAGATCAGTTGTACTGCAAATGTCTTAATTATGTTGTATCAAGAATTATATCTTTCAACTATTGTATATTATACATGTGAATTTTAGAAATGTAATGACATTTGAGACTGTATATGTTTATGAATAAAAATGGAACAACATGATTATTGGAATATTTTATATTATGTGCAATGAATTAAAATGTAAAATGAATTGATTTCATTGTCTTAACGTGTAATTTTCGTAGAGTATATTCTCGAATATCCTTCGGTATGTCGGGTATATGCTCTATGGAAGTGATATGTTACATTTAGTTTCTAACTCTTCATTTGTATGGATCCTCTAGTCTTTCATTGATGAAAAAATCTCTGATTAAGAAGTTGAACTTTTATTTGAATCCTTGAGGATTTTAATGTCAATTTGTGAAAAATGTTAGGGGTATATTTTTATCAAATATCTTATACACATTTTGCTTGATATATTTTATAACATATGATCATATAATATGTTCAAATGATAAAAGTAGGACTTTTGTTCATGTGAAAAATAAAAATACAAGCAATATGTGCACACTTTGCACATACATATAGATAAGATAACCAACAATTGTGGAAGTCATATACAGTTATAACTCAAACTGTTAATAAATATATCATATTTCTACAAAAATTTTACTTACAATTTGAAATGTTGTGTCTTTTCTAAGGAAATTGATTATTGGAATAGGTTGTTAGGTACCAATCAACATAACTATCATAATTGAAATAATTGTCAATTATGATAAATGTTATAGTAATTGTCATTATACGAGTTAACCTTAGAAATAAAGTAATTTTGATCTTTCCAAAATCTAGGTATAGGATTATCATCTGGTAAATAAGGCTATGGAATAAGTAATAAGGTCAAATATCTTAAGCTTTCACGAAATTATCAAGTTCCTTTACTAGAATATGTTAATATCATACTTATATTTTGTTGTTCAATTTGTAACAAAGAATTATCTCATATTTCAAATAAATCACTTAATGAGTTAGTGATTAGAAACCATAAATCCTATTATAAACTTGTGACTACTAATTTGAAGTTTTTAATGAGTATGTGAAATCCAATTCAAGGCTTCTAGCACTCGAGACATCTGGAAAATTCCTTCTTACCGGTTGAGCTATTCCTATAAATTAAAAAAAAGAAAATATTAAATTTTAATATACATTATTAGGTATGACTTTTAATGGTACATCAAGAAGGGTGTTGATGATTACCATTATTGTAAAACTCAAAATTTTGTCCAGTCATTTCCTTCCAGGCAAAAGAATAAGATTTAAGCAGTTCGCTAATCCAAAATGACAGTGTCATGGATGAAAGTGTGTTAATGTCAGTTCCCACAATTCTTCACTCACATGCTAAAAATTTTGGGGCCCCAAACTGTGGTCTTTTCTTCTGCACGTAATATGAGAGAGAGTGCGTCTAAAACCATTATCCAAAAGCTAGGAGACATGGACCCTAATCCAACAATTGTGTACCCTTAAGTGGTCATAAATCACGTGATTTACGGGGTTCGGGGGCTCCACTTCTACATGACGCAAGTCAAGACACACATGTGCTTACTCCACCTGAAAAACTGGGCATTGGCAAGCAAAGCTAGCCCCCACCAGGCCACCACCCCCGATATCATCTCAAGTCGAAAAGTGTCAGTTCGTGATTGGTAACGTCAGTGATACCAATCCGCATCAGACCAATAGGGCTTCTTGTAGTTGACCAGACTTACAAAAAAGAGATCAATGGTGGCCATTGTTAAACGTCTCTGTGCTGCACCATACAACTGCATAAGACGGGCTTTTGTCCTTTCCGATAAGAACAAGGGGAGCTTTAATGGGACCCTTCTAGGATTCTACGATCTTGTGATGTGGTATGCTAACAACTTGCAAGCTCTTTACCAAAAAAAAAAAAAAGTTCTTTACCAAACAAACGTGTTGTTACGCATAGAACTTTCAGAAGCTAGAGAATCTAAGGTAGGAGTTCACAGTCTATATGCGATTCTGCATCATCCCAAGCTTGCAACCTTTTTTTTCCTGTTAAAATGGTCCCGAGGCCTCAGTTTTTATTAAAATTTTAATGAGCTTCAAGTTTTGCTAGAGAGAATTTGACATATTTATTGGCAATCATGTGGCCGCTGTAAAAACTTGCAGTACTTGGCTAAATGACGGAAACAGTGATCTGACATATAATAGAATGAAAAGTACAATGATTACGTATGTCAATGAAGAGACGCATAACAATCAATGCGTTAATTGACTTGCCTACGCAAGCCATTAACCCCCGGCATGTTTCATTGAACCGGAATTTTCCTGAGCGAAAAGGACAAAGGGGAGGGATAGAAATGAATGTCCTGTTGCTCCTAGACCAGGTGGTACATCAGGATTGGTAGGAGAAGTACAACTTTTGTCTTTTTTAGTCCAGAGCATGCCTAGCTAGCTACTACAATAGGTCTCTTTGGTTGTATATCGACTGGACCACTCTTTCAGGTCTGAGTTTGAGTATCGGAGGCAACAATATCTCGGAGGATTATGCCTTGCTGGAACAACATCTGAATTGAGATTAGACACCCGCGTGCTAATTGTCACGTTCCACATGTTTTACAACTTACAAGATTGAGATTTAGAGCTTAAAAGGCTCTTTTAAGATATGTTAGAATCTTTCGAAAAATTCTAAAGTATGGTAGAATCTTATAGGAAGCTTCTAAAATATGGTAGAAAATTATGAAAACTTATGAAATATTATGGAGCAATATAAAACCTTATAGAAGTTTGTAGAATATTGTAGATATATATATAATATACATGCAGTATGTAAAGTAATGTAGAGAATTTTAGAAGGTCAATATGAACTATTAGATCAAACAGATCTTAACCGTTCATTCTAAGAAGAAACAAGTATAAATACTTCTTAAAGGTTGCCTCATTTAGATCATAGAAGGTCATAGAGTGCATTGTAAGTATTTAAGCTTTCTTAAAAGGGTCTTTTAATAGAAGTGTTCTTATATTCTTCCACATTCCTTCTCCTCTTTAGCAAAGTATTTCGTGTAAAAGGCTGACTTGGGAACGAGAGCATACTCAAGTGTCAAATGAGTGTTGGTTAAAGTTCACGCCTATTACAAGTGGTATCAGAGCAACATTAGAGATTCTTTGGGTATCGTCGAGATAGCTAGTTCAAGCGAAGTGACTACCCATAAAGGAAGGGAAGTCGAGAGAGTTTCTCCTACCAACAAGGGAAAGAGAGTGGCTAGACTCTCAAAGTTAGAGATCACTATAGGGGGAAGATCAGAAGAGGATCAATGACTGGGACTAAAGAATAAAGGAGCTGGAGAAAGAGCAGTCTCTACTTCATGAAGAGATGAATGAGACCATCAATATCGTTGCCTCAGATGCTCCTAAAAAGGTGAGTTACTTCAAATCTTCTCTTGTTGCTAAAATTATTATATTTGAGGAAGCACTTGCTAGTTTATCTGCTGACTTGAAGGAGGTAAAGGGGGATTGGAGTTTGTGTAAGATGGCGGTGACACAAGGAGGTGTGGCACTTGTTACTTCCACTACTTTTGCTAAAGTAAAGGTTCTGAAGCCTAAGGCCTTTGGAGGAGCAAGAGGTGCGAAGGCCATCAATAACTTCTTTTGGAATATGGAGCAATACTTCAAGGTGCTTAACATTATGGATCATGTCAAGATGATCGATAGTGCTTCTCTCTACCTTATAGACACAACCATGGTATGGTGGAGGAGAATGTACAACGATATTGAAAAGGGGACCTGCACTATAAACACATGGGATGACTTCAAGAAAGAGTTAAAGAAGCAGTTTTATCCCGAGAACATAGAGAAGGAAGCTCGAGCTAAGTTGAGAAGGCTAACCCACTCGAAGAGCATTCGAGAGTATGTTCGAGAATTTCAAGAGGTGTTACTTAAGATTCCGACTATCCGAATAAGGAAGCTTTCTTTGCCTTTTGTGATGGCTTACAATAGTGGGCCAAGATGGAGTTGGAGTGACGAGGTGTGCAAGATTTTACTAATGCCATCACGGTGGCTGAAACCTTTTATGAAGTAAGAAGGGATGTCCACCAATCTAAGTCCCAAAAGAGTGACAAGGGCAAGGGTAGGAGAGAGAAGAAGCAAGGAAAAGATGGAGTTTCGAAGGCAAGCCGAAATAAGGTTCAAGCAAAGGCCATAAAGAAGACAAGGTTAGAGAATGTCCCATGTTGAAGTGCTACCTTTGTGATGAACCTCATCAAATTAGGGACTATCCAAAGAAAAACAAGCTTACGACACTTGAAGAAGAAACCTCAAAATCAGTTGAGGGAAGATGTGGATCCTTAGAAGTCCTTCATGCCATCAATGCCAAAGTCAAGGTACCAAAAATCGAGAAAAAGGGGAAATTGTTCGTAGACACAAAGATTGGTGGACAAAGTACGAGAGCCTTGGTGGATACCAGTACTACAAACAACTTTATAAAGGAAGATAAAGCCAAGTGGTTTGGCATCAAGTACACACCCACCAATGGTTGGATAAAGGCAGTAAACTCAGAGGCTAAAAGCATGTGTGGAATGGCAAAGAACTTGGAGATTAATATAGTTGAGTGGTATGGTTTGGTAGATTTTTCTATTGTTCCTATGGATGATTTGCAAGTAGTGTTGGGTATGGAATTCATAGATAAGGAGAAAGCTATTCCCAATTGCTAACACCATGTGTATTATGTAGAAGGGAGATACAAATATGGTACCTTTGTCTCGAGAGTTACCAATAAAGACCAAGACCCTTTCAGCCGTGCAACTCTCTAAAAGAGTGAAGAAGGAAGAGCTGATTGGTAAAAATGTCATGTCACTCGAGTTGCCAAAGAAGCTACCACCATGGAAAGATATGGATCACATGATCAAGTTGGAACTTGGTGCTAAACCCCCTGCTATGGTCCCACGTCATATGGCACCACCAGAGTTAAAAGAGCTAAGGAGAAAATTGAAGGAACTCTTGGAATGGGTTACATCCAAACTTCTAAAGCCCCATATGGTGCGTCAATACTGTTCCAAAAGAAGCACAATGGATCACTTCAGTTATGTATCGACTACTAGGCACTAAACAAGATAGCTATAAAAAATAAGTACCCTATCCCTCGAATCAATGACTTGTTTGTTCAACTTGGAGATGCAAGATGGTTCTTCAAACTTAATTTGAGATCGGGTTACTACTAAGTGAGGATTGTTGAGGGAGATGAGCCAAAGACTACTTTTGTGATAAGATATGGAACTTTTGAATTCTTAGTCACGCCATTCAGTCTCACTAATGTGCCTGCAACATTTTGCACACTTATGAAGAAGGTACTACATCCTTTCTTGGATCGATTTGTTATTGTTTATTTGGATGACATTGTTGTGTATAGTAAATAGTTGGAAGAACATGCCATACATCTACAATATGTCTTTCAAGCTTTGAGGGACAATGATTTATATATCAAAAAGGAGAAGTGTGCACTTGTGAAGCCAGAGGTAGTGCTTTTGGGGTATATTGTGGGACAAGGCAAGCTAAGAATGTATGGGTCCAAGGTGCGAGCTATTCTTGAATAGGAGCCATCAAAGAAGGTGAGTGAGTTAAGATCCTTCCTTGGTTTGGCTAACTATTATCATAGGTTCATCGATAACTACTCTTCTATTGCGGCACCTTTAACAGATATGATCAAGAAGGGACGAGTTTGGGGATGGGATGCCAAATGCCAAAAGGATTTTGATGCTTTGAAGAAGGTCGTGACAAAGGAACCGATCCTTTCTCTTTTGAATCACACAAATCCATTTGAAGTATAAACGGATGCTTCCAATTTTGCACTTGGGGGTTTGTTGATGGAAGGACACCCTATTGCTTTCAAGATTCGAAAGCTTAATGACATCGAGCAGCATTATACGATGCAAGAGAAGGAGATGACGAGCATAGTGCATTGCTTGCGGACATAAAGGCACTACTTGTTAGGAGTAAAGTTCGTGGAGAAGATCAAAATTGTTGCTTCAAGCTACTTCCTTAATTAAAAGAAGTTGACACCTAAGTAAGTTAGATGGCAAGCTTTCTTGACAGAATTTAACTTTGAGATGATGTACAAGTCCAGAAAGGTGAACTTAGTGGCGAACACACTAAGTAGGAAGGCCAAGCTAGTAGCCTTATCACAACCTAGTTTTCCTTTACGTGACCGAATGAAGGAGGGATTACAATATCACCACCAAGATAAGGAAGTGTTAAAACAAGTCGAGGAGGGAAAGACTCGTAAGTTTTGGCTTGAGGATGGGTTGCTCATCACTAAAGGAAGCCAAATTTATGTGCCTAAATAGGATGGATTGAGGAAGGAGATCAAGCTTTTGGGGTCAGAGTTAAACTTCCCTACAGGCTTTCATCCACAAACCGATGGATAAATCGAGCGAGTGAACACCTTATTGGAGTTGTATCTGTGGCACTATATGAGTGCCAATAAACGAGATTGTGTAAAGTTGCTTGATGTTGCCAAATTCTCATATAATTTGCAACGGAGTGAGTCTATAGGAGCTAGCATTTTTGAGTTGGCCACTAGACAATAGCCTTTGAATCCGCACACTCTTGTTGTCAGTTATAGCAAAAAAAGCCCTAGATCATACTTGTTTGCCAAAAGTTCGCATGAGAATTCTGATATGGCAACCAAGAAAATGAAGAAATGGGTCGATAAGAGGAGGTGCCACATAGAGTTTACTGAAGGAGATTTGGTGATGGTCAATCTCCTGTCTCATAGACACACTGAAGGAGGTGTTCATAAGGGCTTGGTTCAGAGATATAAAGGACTTTCCCCCGTGGAGAAAAAGGTAGGTAAGTTGGCGTACCGAGTTAAGATACCCTCACACATAGAGATTCATCCCTTATTTCATGTAAGTTTTCTAAAACTTTATCACATTGATAATGAAGGTCTGAGTGGGGGTAAATCAAGGCGCGCACCTACCACTGTGATGCCAACATACGAATGAAGTGTAAAAGATCTTGGCACATAGAGCTATACCAAGGAAAGGCTCACATCCAGTATATGACAAATACTTAATCAAATGGAATAGGCAGCCGAAAAGTCAAGCTAGTTGGGAGCATGAGCTTTCTCTTTAACAATACAAAGAGAAGATTCGAGAGTTCTACCGAGATGCTACGAGGACATTGCTGGATTATGTGGGAGAGAATGTCACGTTCCATATGTTTTAAACCCACAAGATCAGGTTTGGGGCCCAAAAAAGTCTTCTAAAGCATGTTGGAATCTTACAGAAGATTCTGGAAGCTTCTAGAGTATGTTAGAAGTTTATAGAAGGCCCTAGAAGCTTTTTGAACATGGTAGAAGACTGTGGAAGCTTATCGAACATTGTGGAACAATATGAAACCTTATAGAAGCTTGTAGAATGTTGTAGATATATAAATAATGTACATGAAGTTTGTAGAGTAGTATAGAGAATTCTAGAAGGTCAATATGGACCATTAGATCAAGTAGATCTTAACCGTCCATTTTAGGAAGACACAATTATAAATACCCCTTGGGGGTTGCCTCATTTGGATCATAGAAGGTCATAGAGTGCATTGTAAGCATTGTAGATTTCTTGAGAGAGTCCTTTAATAGAAGTGTTCTTACATTCTCTCACATTCCATCTTCTCTTTAGCAAAATGTTTCGTGTAAAAGGCTGGCTTAGGAACAAGAGTGTACTAAAGTGTCGAACGAGCGTTGATGAAAGTCCAAGCCCATTTTACAAAATGTACGCGAGCTCCAAATGAAGTTTGGGCAATTTGATACGTAAACTTCAAGTCTGAAGCAGTTTTATGAATCTCAATCAGCTCTTGATGTTGAAACTAAGAGATCAAGCTTGTTGTTTCATGGAACTTTTACTTTGATCATGAGAGGTTAGCATCTAAATGTCATATTTCGTATATTTCAAAGTCCACATAAAGAGGTTTGACTCAAAGAGTCTTCTAGAATTCTCCTCAAAATTCTAAAAACGGAAAGAAGACTCTAGAAACTTCTAAAATCTTGTGGATCTTGTGGATTCTTATAAAAGATCTTGGAAACTTCTAGACTGTGGTGGAATCTTATGGAAGCTTGTGGGAGCTTATGGAACATTATAGAACATTATGAAAGAGTGTAGAATATTATAGATGTATATAAACTAGTATAAAATATTCTAGCGAATCAATATAAGCCATTATATCAAATAGATCACCTATCTATTTAAGGGATGGAAGACTATAAATAGCCTTACTAGCTTCATTTGTAAACATCCTACATCATACATTCTGCATCCGTCATTCAAGAAGAAGCTTTCTTTACAAACATTCTTTAAGCTTTCCTTCAGTCTCTTAAGTTATTTTTCTAATTGTGCTACCTTGTACTTATCATTTTCGAGTAAGGCTGACTCGATGTAGCAAAATAACACTCAAGTGTCACACAATTTGTTGGTAAGAAATCCAAGTTTGTGATAGTTGGTATCAAAGTGCTAAGTTGAATATGTCAAGAGCACAAAGTGAGATCACCAATATTGAATGTTCCATGCAACCAAAGAAAGAGAGGTTAATGTCTATATACGTTATGGTTGACATAAATGTAAGTCTCGCTAAGGTGGAGTTTGCAATAATCAAAGGGAGAGAGAAGTTCGAAGAGATAGATCAACGCATCGAGGGATTAGAAAATGGTAATGAGTATTTTTGTGGTGAGATAAAAGGTACCTTAAAAGTTGTTGTGTCTAAATATTATAATTATATGAAGGTCTTAAAAAATACTCTCTAACCCAATAATGCATATCTTAAGGAGGAGCTTACAAAGGTTGTTGCAGGGCTCAAAGAAACAAAGGAGGAGTTGGTCCTTTGTAAAAAGGACCTTGTTCAAGGGGAAAGCAATGTTGTGCCTACAGTGGTCTCCATTACTTCGAGGGTAGACATTCCTAAACTAAGGATGTACATTGGGTCGAGGAATGTGAAGGAGATGCAAATTTTCACATAGAGTTTGAGTAATATTTCAAAGTTCTTGGCATAGAGGAGGATGCCAATAAGATCAGCAATGCAACTCTCAACCTTAAAGATATTGATTTGATATGGTGGAGGAGGCGACATAGCGACATTGAAAGGGGTATTTGGACTATTAAGACATGGAGTAAGTTCAAGAAAGAACTGAAGTGCCAATTATATCTTGAGAATATAGAGCAAGAGGCAAGAGCTAAGCTAAGGTGTCTCAAACAAAAAGGAAGCATTCAAGAGTACATGAAAGAGTTTTCCGAGGTACTTTTGGAAATTCTCGACTATCCAGATAAAGTAGCTTTGTTTGCATTTGATAATTACTTACAAAATTAGTTAAATATGGAGATTCAAAGACATGATGCCTAAAAACTTGTGATAAGTGTAAATTGCATCGTGTTTTAGGGCATAATTTGATATGTGTTTATCCATTAATCCGATCATTTAGTATGTGTTTAGGTTAGGATTGTGTTAGTTTGTTAATTATTTGTGTTTTAATTGTTTCATGGCTTAGTACAAGTCTTTGAGCTTAATTATTATGTTTTTGAGGTATCTTGATGTGTTTGTTAGTGTTTCAAAGTCAACATCAAAGAACGGAGAAGTTTTTAGAGACATTCGGGCTGAAACAACGGCCCACGATTGTGTCTCAACAGGCTATAATCATGATAGAAGCACTGGAGTCAACCAATGATCATGGCCATGACAGAAGGCTCGAATGTGGCCCATGATCGGTATGCAAGCCACGATCGTGGCTTGTAATGGCCAGACGCACAAACAATAAAAACGTCAAGTTTTGAGGGAATTTTTGAACCTTTTGGACCCCGAAAAAATCCTAGGACTGCTCAAAAGATAAAAGGCATTTAAATAATAAGAAAAATAAGAGGAGGGAGCTTTTACATTAGTCACTTTTGAAGAGAAACCCTATAGAGAATTGTTGAGAGATTGAGAAAGAGAAGAGGGAAGAGAGAACTGGAGAAGAAGTCGACATCGACATAATTCTTGGATCAAAAGTTTCTAACGTTGCTGCCTCCTGTCTTCAGTTAGAATCATATTTTCTGTTATTTTCCATTTTTATTATTGTATAGAATTGGAAATAGCAGTTTAATGATAGGATTGTGAATGTTGAGACGTTCTATACTCAGCTTCGGGTTTTTTTATCTTTGATTTAATAAAACATTATTGTTTTATATTTATTGGAATTATTGTGATTGATTTCTATTATTGCATAATTCAGTAATAGGCTGAGAGGGTGAATCAAATAAAAAATGATTAAATTGGGCTAACGAGAGTTAAGTGATTTAATAAGAATGAGAAATTAATCAAATCGGTAATTGTGTGAAGAGAGATCTCGCATAGGTTCCCGATAGTTTATTGGACAACTTCAGATCTAATTAAGGTTTTGGATATATTGTTAATTGAGAAATTGCAATTTTTCATAATTTGATTAGGGTTTATAATTTAGGGTTAATGATTATAACTCGAGAGGGAGTAATCAACCCTAAGATCGTTTAGGAACAATAATCCAATAATTCATAATCGATTAGGTTAGCGTTAAAGATAGGTAAAAATTCCCATTTCTCTCAATTGATAATTCCTTTAGGTTGATTCTTGAGTGTTTGTTGCAACTACTACTTTGTAAATATTTTCATAATTGATTCTTGGAATTGAGTTGTGTGATTGAATTAAATTCTTGCCTTAGTTTTGTTACATTTTAAATTACTGCGAATTATTTTGGACCTTAGATTTTAGGATTAGATTATCCCTTCTTGTGGGATCGACACCTTAGGTATTATGCGAACGACCCGTGCGACTCTATAAGTAATATAGAAATACATCAAAGAGAGAAATATGAGGCTATCGTACCTAAGAATGGGGGAGAACCAGAAGGACTAGTGGAAAATCAAACTGAACCCCACTTTATTAAAGACTAAGACATGAAGAAAAGAATGCGAACCCTCCCTATTATTCACTAGTTCTTGATATACCATGTGTGAACATCGAAAATTTTTTGGTAGATGTCCATGAAAAGAACCTTATCCTTTGAATTAATTATGACCAAGTGATATTCAACATGAATGATGTATTAAAGAATCCGAAGGACAGTAGCTCATTTAGGATAATTGATGTTTTCAAATCTTTTAAAGAACAAAAAGATGAAGAACAGATGACAACAAACATCGAGTTTGAAGAAGCTATGAAAGTCTCTGTTCATGAAGCGGAAGAAGCAGAGGAGACAAAGGTGATTAAAGAAGAAAGAGAGCAACACACCATCTTACAGGACAAACTGTTGGATTCAATTGAAGATTCAGGGAGCTTTGTTATTCCCTATTTTATTGACAGTTTGTTAATGAAAAGGACATTACTAAAATTAATTAGTTTTCTCAACTTATTAATATTGTACTTCTAATCGTTTTACAATTTGTAGCTTACTTACAGGCTACAAAACTAAAATTGGGCATCATAGGGGAGAAGCAAACTACTCATAATTGATCCAAGCTGAGTTTTAAAGGATGAAAGTCAAGCTAATGACCATAAATTAGTACATTTAGTAGTTAGATTTAAATTATTGTATAATTAGGTTTGTTTTAAATTCTTAAATAAATTTTGAATGATTTGGAATGGTTTGGATTATTAATTCTTTTACTATCTTGAATCACTTATAAGATAAGGAAACACTCTCGATGTCAAGCGGATTTGCTGTTAACACTATCACCATCACCACCTCCATCAACATAAAAGGTTTCGTGTTCTAACCCTTTTCTTTTTATTTTTGTTAGTATTTTCTTCTTATTTTTTCACATATTGTGTTTTATTTCCCCCTAGTGTGTTAGTGTACCCTTATCACATTAAGAACAATGTGTTGTTCAAGTGTAGGGAGGGTTGTGTATTTTTACCTTGAGTGTGCATTTTGCATATTGTATGACAGTTTGTTTAGGTTGCATGATGTGAATTGTGTGAATGCGTTAATGGCTAGGACTTAACATGATAGATTTAGCTTTAAACATAGCCTTTTAGGTTGCGAAGATTTATCAGCTTGTAAAATTAGTGACCTAAGTTACTTAGGGCTAAATATGCTGGTTAATTAGGATACGATGTTAGTCCATTCATCCAAAGAATTTGCCGTACTCATTTATAATTTTATGCTAATCAAATAAGTGGTGTTATTAGTACATTTTTATGAGAATTATTAGCTAAAGTAATATGGTAGGAAAATTTTTGTGTAAAATAAAATTTGTGTTAAAAATAAAAATTTTTATAAATTTTAACTAAAATAACTATTTCGCTGGCCTTTGGGTTATGAATAGAACTAATAGCCAATTGAGAATGTGATTTAGCTAAGTACCGAATCGACACGCATCACAAATGTGTGCCTTCGTGTAAAAAGGCTATAATGGCATTCCAACCAAGGAGCTTAATAACAACATGACTTAGTTGTGTAACTGGATCGACATTCATCACAAATGTTTGCCTTCGCGTAAAAAGAATAGGT
>JAOQMS010000004.1:6476621-6503792 GCA_027563885.1 Erythroxylum longipes | reverse complement strand
CTACGACACTAACACTTTTGACAAAATTAACATTTTCATTAGTATTTGATGTAGATCGATGGCCATGTATTATTATCACATATTATTCATTGTCAAACTTGTTGTAGACGGCTCTACCATATCCAGTTCAAAGAAACTCAAGTCTAGTGTGAAACTGGTGTGGTAAGACAAAATCTATCGACGATTATTCTGTAAGCGTGAACTCTTAATAGTTAGTGAAAGGGAATCGGGCAGCAGCGGGTCCAGTTTAAGCTAGCACTCGATACACATAGATACACCATAACACCACAGCGGGTCCAGTTTTAGCTAGCCCTCGATAATTCTCTTGGACTGCCGCATTCTAAACAGGGGAGAAAAATGATGATTTGACACCATACGCGAGGTGGTGGGGGCTACGGTAGCTAGCTTAGCCCCGCGTAGTTCAGTGTTTCTTATTTAACATGTGAACTGTTCTTTGTGAAGTATATCTGGTTAAAAAGAAAAGAGCCGCACATGGTTGTAGATAATGTAGACAACTTAGAGAGGACGACATGATGTTACAAGCTAAACACACTTGATAAGGATGTCTCAATGAATCAGCTGATCCCCTCCAGTTCTACCTAACAGTAGTGAAGCGTATCTTGAAAGAGATAAAGGCCATCCACATATAAAGCTGACTCAAAAGTTAATATTAATTATACATGAAAAAAATCAAACAATATATTATGCAAGGACAACTATTACTTGATGACTTTTGTATGGTTTTCTTTTTGCTCTTCTCCTGAAGACATAGCGGTGGTTCTTGTAAGAAGTTGACAAAGAATACGTGTTAATCTAACAATAGACATCTTTCTTATTCGAATGAGCTCTAAACCAAACATCTGGAAAGGCATCTTAAAGAGGATGAAAAAAATGGAAGGATTGATTGTTTCTCAAAAACTTTGATTTGATCACATTTATTTGTAAGGTTTTGTTGCAATTACTTGTAATTGAATTTGTCGGTTACTAGATATAAAGTAATTGTATAACAACGGTTAATTTTCAGTACAAACGAAAACAGAAAAATAAATATGAAATTAAGCAGATCAATACCTAAATTTGGTAATGCAGTTCGACAGACCTTACTTACGTCTGCGAGGTCCTCACCCATCTTAATTCTTTTACTAACAGCAATAGTTTTATACAAGGCCTTACTGAGGCAACACCACCTAACTCTTGACATTATCTCTCGTCCTGACTACTCATGAAAGAATTTCAGACTTAATAATACGACTGCCTCGTACTAACCTTAAGAAAGGATTTTTTTCAATCAATCTTTTAACGAAAGAACAATAAACGAATAATTCAAGTGATTAAAATAATAAAGAACAAAAACTGAATACACTTGAGATAAAGAAGAACAACTTCCTGATAAGTTCCGCTCATCTGAAATGAATGTGAAAATTGTTGACAAATATTGACAGAATCAAGCAATACTTTGAACTATCTTACGACAAAAGTTAACACATGCCTGGAACCCCCCGAAAGATTTTACACCCATGCAACTAATTAACACTACATTAGTTCTTCCAACCAAGATAATTATAACGAACAACCAAGCTCACCACAGTTTTTACACAACTATGCAGCACACATAAAAATCAAGAACCCAGATGTAGTGATACATACTATAAAAGATCAACAACGTGAATCACTCAAAAAGATCAAAAGACTCAACCGTAAGTCATTACAAGCCATAAACAAAAAGGTTTTCACGTCCACATTCAAAAATTAATCAACTAATTAAAGGAATGACAACACCAAGATGGAATTCTCATTCTTCCATCAAATTGACAAATATCCAACAGATAAACTTACAACCGTAATCACCAAAATAAATAGACCATAGCCTTACTTGACACACACCACTGCAGCCAATACCCAAAAAGCAATCACTAGATAACCCATGTAAGGAGTCTAGAAAAGCAATTTGCACACATACCTCTAACAAAACCAAGAACGAAGCAATCACCAAGTCACTCATGTAAGGAATCAAAAAGTAGGATCACACATGTAAGAACCTTTATAGCTATTTTACAATATCTATACCACAACCAATCAACCAATATCGAGACACCAACGAAAAATCACTCACGCAAGTCTTCCTTGCTACAGTGGAAAAGCCACATGATGTCTATCCATAATCTGACATAATTCACTTGAACTTCAATTAGAGATAGACTTTTAATTTTACTACAATTTTTATATTAGAGTTCAACTCAAATAAAGAGTTTTACTTATTTATATCATGTTTTAATTTAAATTTTTTAACATTATCTTAAAATTTTAATAATAAAAATGTCAAAATTAAATAATAAAATATATAATAAATCGGATAACAGGTATTTAGAAAGTCAGTGTCAATCAAGACATGGATAATGGGAAACATGGTACTCCTTGAGAGAGATAAAGCATAGATGGTGGACACGACCGTGTTCATGATGAGTTGGGTGGCCGACAGGTCATCTCATCTTCTAGCAATATAGGAGCCAACACGTGTCTGACATTCCAGCAGTGACATGGATAGTCCTCAAAAGTACACCAAATGATTTAGCTCCTTTGTTGGCCAATGGTAGGATTAAAAGTTCAAACCTTTGTCCTAGGCCTCGCTTCCTTGCTCTTTTCTCTCTTTTCCGATATTTCAGTTCCCATCCACTCTTGGCAGTAAAACAGTCTGTTTTTAACCAAGATCAGGCATTTCGCAATAAGAAATTGAATGGTTTTAAGTTCCGAGCATTTACACCAACCAACCATAATAGCCTGTCGAAGTTTTGAATGTTGTCCTCCAAGCGAAATTTGAAATATTAATAGAAAGAGTACAAAAAGCTAGTATTGACGCAAAGGTGTGTACAACTATACATGCGTCCAAGAATAAATGTATTATCTACGTCAAGAAGACAGCCGTAGGATTGCCACAGGTACCTACCACTCTATCCTAGGCATGTCTTAGTCTTTTGCGCCCACGCCAACGTCACATGTTCACATTATTTTGAGATAACAGACAACCTTAGTAGGCCGAGTAACGTCAGGACAGAAAAATGGATCACCGCAAAAGATTCTCAGGACTTAGAACTGGGTTTCAGAAAGAATCAATCATTGTCACCATGTCGATGCCATTACATAGTTTTGGAAAGTAGGGGATAGAAAATAACCTCCAAAATCTTCGGTGGATAGTAAAGAAAATTTCACAAGCTGCCCGAGAGTCCAATGACATGATTAATCTCCATCTATTTTTATCAATATCAAATTAATTATCAGTAAGTTCTTGTTGGAAATATTACAACTGGGCATACATGGGATAATATTAGCAAACCAAAAGTATGTAACTTTGCTAATCATATTTAATTATTTTTCTTCATTTAAATAGACAACTGAAACCCAAAGTCGGAGAGGGGTAAAAGTTCAATATAGTTAAAACTTTTTCAAAAGCTACTTTACTAGCTAGTTGCTCTTTCTTTAAATTTTATACCATAAAATGGGAAGGATGAAAGACTAGCTTCATCTGCAGGAAATCTTTATGTCTTTCATTGCTAATGTTACTTTTATCATTGCATTTACTCTCTTCTCCAGGAATCGATACTTCCCTATAAATACAGGGTATTAGCAGTCATGTTTTGAACAAGGGATTTAGTCCTTCCCTTTTTCTGACACATATGGCAGAGAATTCAATTCCAACCCAACTATCAGACCATAGGCCAACCTCACCGGTGAAGCTATTCGGTTTTGTATTAACTAAGAACGATGAAATCCTGACTAAAACAGGAAACTTCGAAGAAAGCAGGAAATTCGAGTGTGATTTTTGTCGCAGAGCTTTTGTTAATTCACAAGCACTAGGAGGCCACCAAAATGCACACAAGAGAGAGCGCCAAAGAGCAAGACGTGCACAGTACAACTGCGATAGGCGGTTCATGGCTGCAGCGCCGGTTCTCAACTCACATGCAGTGAAAGCAACTCCCTCTAATCATCCTAGAGGATTTGTCAACAATAGTGGAACTGCTGCTAAACTTGTACCACGAGCAATTTGTTACCCATCGCGGCCATTGTTGGTTAATCCCTCTTGTCCTTCTCAACAAATTTATATTGCACAACCATTACATGTTTCTTCTGCTACAATGACATCTTTTATGGGATTACCAGCTAAATTTTTGTCGGAGGAGGATGTAGGTGTTGATCTCCGACTTAAACTTACTCCCTCTGGCTAGTTTTAGCTGACCATGTTATGGGAAAGTTTTGGTTTTTTGTTTGAAACAATTGACTCTTATTGTCTTCTGCCGACGTAAATATCCTGATCACGGCTTCTAAGTGCATAAGCCCTTTGTCAATGTACAACTTTCACGCCTGATTCTGTAATAATGCATAGGTTCTTTTCTCAGCTGCTGGATTATGTGCACCCAAACAAGACAAACTGCAAGATAGCAAGTGTCACAGACGCAGCCTGATCATTTTCTGATTAGATTAAAAGAAAGTGTCTAACTCAGTGAAGTTAAAAATTAGGAAGTAGGAGAGTTTTGCTTAATCAAATTCCAGTTAGATGGATTTTGATAATTAGATGATAGATCCCATGGAATGATTTTGCTTAAATTTGCATGTATGAAAATCAGCGGTCTGGTTGCTGACAGAACAACCGGTTTCATGCAAACTACAATTTCCTGAGTTCCGACAAAATCTTCCAAGGGGGGGATCGTTACCTTGGAGCAATTATAACCATGCCTGCGTGTTTGAATTTTGATTGAAGAACAGCCAACATTATAATTGCTCCATACATTTGTCAAAACGGTTTGAGGTTTGAAAATGGGAAAATTAAACGGTCATGATTTACCGAAACCTAATTCCATAGTGCCATTGAAGCTGAGATTACCTGGCCAATACATGTGTTCATTAATTTTATTAATCCGGTTCTAAATGTCATTATAGATGCAGTTCATCCAAATCAAGAATTTATTTTCTTTTAGGGGCTAGGATGATCTAATACAAGGTCTGACAGCAAAAGGAAAGACATCTTTATGAGGTGAGAATTGAAAGTACTGCATTTGTATATCAAAGGTAGTACCATAATCGCTAGTTTGTTTATTTCTGTAATTTCAATCCTCTATAAAATCGGGATGTGAGACTTAAAATGGAAATTCCAAACTAGAGCCCATGAAAATTTCCCTACCCTGCAGACATGGTCTTGCCAGCATTGTAATGTGATACATGTATATCCTATTTCTTTTAGTCCAGAATTGGGAGTGGGACTCATATTCTGTGGAAAATAATAAAAGAAACTCTAAATTATTTTATTATCAATTTCATTTTGAAAATGACTTCAGAATTTAATATTTTAAAAAATGTCTTTGTATTTAATATAATAATATCGATATTTAAATTAAGTAACCGAATTAAAAGTTATCATAATGTTAAAAATGTCAACTATAAATTTTATTAAAATATCATAATTGAGAATTTATTGCAAAATATTTTTAAAAAATCAAATTACAGTTGCATATTATTTTTCCATTAAAAAATTTTAATTTTCTGAAGTAATTTGGTAGGTTGACAGAGAACCCCAGTCAAATGACACGAGCAAAGTGCTTGTTTAGCAGAGGACACACGAGCAAAGTCCGACACGCCTTAGTAACAATAGCCCACAGAATGAGATTGCCAAGTTGCGTCATTATGGTTGCTTTCCTCGTAAACATTAGATGCCTCTGATCAGGTTCTGTATTCGAACGATTGCTAATCATAAAGAAGAAATAAAATTTTGAATAAACAACAGTACACGGCACCATAAGATAAACCAGAGGAATACTGAAGGCTGCATTCTGACCCAGAATAACGGGCAAGCCGTCAACACCGGGGTGTCCACTGCCCGAAAAGACATTTCCTTCCAGTTCCAGCTAAGAAGCCAATTTCAATGTTGAAAAAAGCAGTTTTTTTTCTCTAATTTATTCCTTTCCATGAGATGTACTTTTTCTTCAGAAGAAAACATTGTCCTGGATTACAGATTTTTTTTTTTTTGGTAAGTTCCTGGATTACAGAATTATTCGCTTCCTTCTATAGAAGAGATTTGGGATTTTGGACTTAGGAGGGACGATTAAACATATAATTTATCATTGCTGCTTGACTTAAAACTCGATTTATTAACTCGTTGATTAAGTTTCGCTACCTTGGAAATTTTATTATATTGTTTTATATTTATTGATCTTCTAATTCATAAATACCCTTACAGAAATTTTCCCATTCCTTATTCTCCACCTCACAACACCCTAGCTCCCGTACATGCAACTTTGAACATACAGACAAACCCCAAGACGCAAACATACAATAAACAACAGCCAAATATTGAATTGGAAGTTACACCAATTAATTGACTCTAGACTCGAGGCTTGTGGCGATTCCTATAAGCCTGATCCTGAAGCCTCATCTGTTCATAGAAACGGGCAATGAATTCCTCCGCTTTTTCGTCTATCATTTCATCATCACAATTTTCTGCATGCCAATTTTCTTCATATTTTTCATTGTCAATCTCATCGCAACGATCTAGGTCTTGAAAACTAAGCACTGATGCGTATTGACTAGAGCCATATGACGCCACGCTTTCGTGAGCCGGTGACATGAACGGAGTACAACCATCGTATGGCTCTAAGTTTGTATGGTTTGCCGTCTCCTGAGCCACAGGACGGGCAAACCCGCCCTCGATGAACCTCTGTGGGGATTGGTTTGACTGAATGTGAAGAGGACGCATCGAACCCATAAAACTTTTCAGTTTCGATGCAGCATCAACTTGGACAGAATTGGATTTGGCCTTTGCACGTATCACGTACAATGCAGCCCGTAAGATGCGCATAACACTGCCTCTTTTCTTTCTCTTCGAGCTGCGATCGTCAGAAGAACCCATCAGGGTCTTGTTCCTGCTGTTCCTAGGGATAATGGCGTCCATTAAAATTGGAGAACAGAGAACTGACGATAGGCCAATGGGTCTAGGGTGTTGTGAGGTGCTTTAAGGACTCTACCCTGCACAAGCAGGGCTGAGAAACGGAGAACTTGGAAAATGGAAATTCCAAACCAAATATATATGGAAAATACTTGAGCCTATATTTAGTTTACCAACAATATAGGAAGAATTCAACCCCAGAATATTCCGACAGCTACCTTCATGCTAATTGTCATGTACCAAGTATTCATCAATATTAACCCAAAGAAGTACTAAATAAGTAGTTCATAGGAAGTTCTATTAACTTACTTTAGGAGGGTATTTAACAACTTAATAGTTCCATTAACTTACTTTAGGAGGGTATTTAACAAGGACAACTTAATAGGAGTATTGGGCTAGGGTATTTAACACTTTTTAAGAGGAAAGAAGTTTGAAAAAGTGGGATTTTAGCTGAGTGATCTATTAGCTATTTTGCTCGGAGAAAAATGACAAGTTTTAACAATATTTCCAAGCTGGCTATAACGATTTAATCCCTGTCATTCAGTTTCCTTTCCTTAGGTGAATCATTACAACTGGAATAGGTTCTCAGTTTATGGCATTGGTGTTAGTCTGATTCATTATCTAACGAATTTCCTTTTCGGGCATTGCACTTAAAACATATAATAAACTGAAGATCAAGTGATACTTAGGTTTGGCTTTCCAATTCAGATAATTGGTAAATGTAGGAGGCCGAAGAACTTATATTGTAGTATTAGCTCTAATTAAAAATTAGATATAGCATTACATGTAAACTACGCAACATAGGAGAAGTTTTATTTAATTTAAATTTACAAGCATTCTATTCAATTTAGCAATAGATTGTTAGTCTAGCACTTATTTTCATATTGAAGTCGATTACAAATAATTGTTGTAAGGTCAACCCCATTTGAGACATGCTTGTCCGATCGATTTCATTAAATTTGGATTCTAAAAGTGTTAATTAACTTTATGGATCAAAAGGAACGAAGATGGAGTAGATTAGAGGTAGAAACTAATGAGTTGAAATTATTTTTGGAGTTGGAGCACATGCCTGTCACTACATGAAAACTGCAAATTTTTGACGGAAAATTTCTTACGAAAAAAATCTTGTAGCAAATTAGTTACGGAAATTGCTTTCTGTAGGTAAATTTGTTGGGAAAAAAGATATTTTGTGACAGAAAAAAATTTGTTGTTAAAAGAGAAGATAATTTTACCGCCAAACTTCGTTGATGGAATTTAGCGACAAAATAGGAAAAGTCGTTGTAAAAATAAGTGTCAATAGTTCCTGGTAAAAATTGTGTACGAAATTACTGACGAAAAAAAAAATCAGAAAGATGATTCTGTAGGTAATTTGTCCCGACGAAAATGCTTTTCGTAGGGAATTTACCTACAGAAATGTGATTCCTTAGGTAATTTACCAACAACATATTAGGCTACTAACAGAAACTTGGACGATAACGTATTAAACAGACCCTCAGAAGAAGTTGGACGACAATGTATCAAGCTAATAGTATCATTTGAAAAAAATTATCTATATTTCAGTTGAAATATATCATTATGTACTAAGTTAGGGTTTATTCCTTTCATTGAAATACCATTTTTATTTTTTAGAGAACCTTTTTGTATTTTCAATTCTTAGTATTCAATGTACCTTTTTTTTTGAAGTTATTTTAAGTATATTAAATGCAAAAAATGGGTAGAGCACTACAATATGTTGTTTGAATCTTCTAAATTCAATTAAAAGGAATCAAATATGTCAACTGGTTCCTCTAGGATAACACATAAACTAGACCACTTCTAACAATTACAACACAACATATTCTTACTTCAAATGAGTGCAACATTAGTAAAGATGGCATTATGATGGTTTATAAGTAACAGTTCCCTTATATTGGACGTAAATTTATAATTGAATTGTCTCGAACCCTTATATTCTTTTTAATCTTCTTTGATTCCCCTCATGTCATGTGTATAGAGAGTTTAACAAGCAATATATCATCCTTGAATAGTGTAGCTATGGGCATTTCAGCTATGATGTTATTGGTCCTACATGAATAGTTACATGCTAATTGAATTGATCTCCAAACATCTCTAGGGCAGTTGCACAAAATTAAATAAATATTGTACTTTATAAGTACTTATAGTATGTTTCCTTTTTTATTTTTCCAAAAAGATTTTTTTGGGGATTCAAAATTTGATGCTGACATTTATGATGTATGGGAAAGGCATGCCCGTGCACGTTATAGAGACTTTGTTGGTTTGATACATAAGAATGATGTATAATCTCCTTATATATTTGAAGAAATATGGAGTCATCGGTAGCAATATTGGACAACACCCGAGGAAATCTCCATATCAGAGTGCAATTTTGCAAACAAACGGGTATGACCAGAGGGAGAGAGTCTACCCATACACATTGGAGGATCTATGACCCATTAGGAGCATATAGAGAAACTTATAAGTATCTATACTTTACACTTATATTCTGATTTTGTATTAATTACTACTAATTCGATTTCAATGTAATTTGATGTATGAAATTTAGAATGAAAATATATGTATATTATGGAGAATGATAATTTTATAAATGTCTATTGCCATGAATGATTGTGTTGTTGAGAAAATTTTTTATTTAACAAGAGTAAATATTATAAAAGTAGAGAAAACTCTGTTGAAATTTTTGTAAATTGTAGTTCACTTATAACACTTTATTTTGATGCAGAAAAAGTCTATAAGCACGAAGTCTACACTACGTCAGCTTTTTTTGCATAACCAAACTAAGAAGTTTGATGGTGTGACCTTCGTCAACACTCGATGCAGACAACTTAATGTATGTAAAATTTATACTTTAATATTAATTTGATAAATTAATAATTATCACTTATTAATATAAACAATTATAATGATAGGAGTAAATACAAGAAATCATTGAATGACAGTTTAAGAACTCTGAAAATGTTGATGAGAGTTAGACATATTATGATGTCGTTAGTAGTAATGATTTTTGACTTAGGTTCTTTTGCAAACATATGCTATTTACAATCCTTTACATCTAGTACAGCTGGATCTAGTACGCGGTCCACATTCAATGAGAGGGTCGTTCAACTTGAGAGTATAGTGGAAATGCTAGCAACTCAATTGCTATAGTCGATGGAGTACATGGCCTAGCTCTGTAATGAAGTGGATAAGTTGAAGGAGAGGGGTAACACCTTATCACAATAGTCAGATCATCTGCCTTCACCAACTGCATAGCTTAGATTTATAATATTTCGATACTTAAATGAATTTTATTTGATGTTTTGCTACTCTTATTTTTTATGAGTTCTTAAGTTACAGTTATTTTCAAGATACTTATTGTTGTACATTATATTTTTTATATTATATTACCAATCAAGATAAATTTTATATTATATTATCAATGTAGATTATATTATTTAGAGAAATTAAAGTATATAAAATCAATAGATTATCAACAGAAAATTCTGAGCGACAGAAATTGTTTACCTGTCACTAAAATTACCTACAGATATTGTAATTCTATCGAAAATATTAGCAACAAATACTATAACTCTGTCAGGAAATTTAGTAACAGAAAATTTAATTCCGTTGGGAATTTTAGAGATAGAAGTTGTAATTTTGTCTAAAAATTTAGCTACAAAAATTATGATTCCATTGGAAAATTTAGTGATGGAAATTGTAATTCTGTCCAAAAATTTTACCTACGACCGTTTCTCCTACGACTCTTTCTGTCAATAATTTCCATCACCAAATTTGTTTGCCTACGAAAAATTAGTATTTTCTATCGCAAAAACCAAATTTTTTTGTAGTGTGTATGAGCTGTATACACTCGTGTTGGTGTAACTGTCATCTGTACCCCAATTAATTCCAAAATTTTTGTAATCAACAAAATGTAATATAAAGAAGTAGGAGACAATTCCATAAATAATTTTAGTTCACCAATTTTTACAAAGGAAAATAATTATTAGGGGTGGGGATGGGGAGCAGGTTATAAAATTTTGTAACAAAGAAAGTAAAGGAAATAATAAATGAGATTATAAAAAAACGAACCTTGGTTTACGATTGTTTCCACCGGTTGATCTTTGGTAAAAATGATTATTTCATCAATCATATATTTGATGTATACTAAATATCATTCTTTCCTTATAATTAGTTAATCAAAATCTAATTGAACAATAGCTTTAAAAAAAGAAATATCGTCAAAGAAAAGATAACACAATATCCGCAGTTGTACTTAATCTAGTTGAATGCTTTTTTAATAGAAATAATTTCTGATATAACAAATTCAAACTCCTAGTTACCACAAATGATTAAAAGAATTGAACTTTTACTTGTTCAAACTTTAATCTAATAAATGATCATTTCAATTAATTAACTTATTGTGTGCATTAGACATCAATAAAAAGAAGCATGACAAAGCAATCCAATACATAAATAAATGAAATGCTTCCACAATTGCCTCCCATTCTTTAAAGTTTCAAAAGGGCTTCCACTTCTTTCAAGTAAGAATAAAAGAGTTAGCTAGCAATTGCCATTCTTATGACTAGCATATAAATAAAAATTACTCTGATATCTACTAAAGAAAGGAGAAAAAAAATGAATTTGAGAAGTTGTAAATTGTAGCTAGAAGATGGATGGATTTGCTCATTCACACTTTGGCTTTATTTATAGTCGCTTAACCCTATGTAAAAAATCTTATGGTTGTACCCCAAATTATAACTTCATTGATTTCAACCCAAAATATATGGTCAAGATAAAGTTTTAAACTATTTTAAACTCATTTTTCACTTACATATTTGAATTCTAAAAATTATAATTTCTATTTAATATGCCCTTGCCTAAAATCACGACAAACTATTTTTTTTAGATTTCAATTTGATTTCAATAATCTGATCTAAATCAAAATGAAAATTTTTGTTAGTCCAAATCTACTTGATTCACCCTTGATTATTGTTGATATTTCTTCTCTATTTAAAATTTTAAATTCATATTGAGGCCCAATCGTTTTTCTAGTCAAACAGATTCTTTAACCCTTATTCTGCAAAAAAAAAAAAAAACAAAATATTGAAATTTGACATATTAAGATAAGATTGTGGAAGATTCTAAATGATAAAAATTACACAAAATTATGACATATCAAATTCCCCCATGCCAAATCTTTGCTTGTTCTTAAGCATGTTAATTTTAACCATAAAATATGAATGGAGACAATTAAAGACAATCTTAATCAAAAGCATGCATAAATTCTTGGTGAATTTCCTTATAATGTTCCCTTTTTCATACAAGCTTTTAGGCTTAAGTATTTACTTTCAAACTCTAGTCACAAGGAATACATTACTATAAACTTGCACATAAATCAAATATCTCTAACCATTAACACATGAAGGAATAAACCAAAAGGACTTCTATTAAATGGTTGTAATAGGTCATGGGTAAAAGGTTAGAAATGAAGAATTATAAGCTAAAATCACTCATATCTAATAGGGCATTCAGATAAGATGCAGGAATTAAGAATAGAAGGTGACCAATTATTCATATATAGATGTGAATATACTATGGTTGCAATTATTCTTTTTTTTGAGAAATCATAAATTATTGATGCAAAAGTTAGCAGTAGTCATACAAAATTACTACAAAATGAGTAGCTTGGAATATAAAATTTGAAACGAAGTCCTTGTCATTCCCCAAATAAATTTAGAAATACCTTAGTAGGATAAATAGTTAGGTGATAGGATGTATGATGGGTTAGGTTTATGATGTGGGTTTGACTACAAAAAAAGGAATTATAATTGGCTCAAAAGGATTAAACTAATGATGATTAAGGTGACTTTTTAAAGTTAAGTGGCTTAAATAAGGAGGGCATTTATCATATTAAAATCTCATGCAATAATAACAATTCAAGTTAGTTCATTGCTAGTTCTAAAGGTATCCAAATGATGAGAAGCGCATATTAAAGAGAAATTGATACATATAAGATGTTTCCATCGTTGAAGGTTTCAATGCTCAAAGTTTTTAAACAAATTCACTCAATCTTTATGCAATAATTCACTAATCAATTGTCTCTCTTTGTGTAAGTGCATAGCCTAGCTATTTTAACTTATCCAGGTGTTTATCCTTCATCTTAATTAATTTAAGTCTCAGTTTGCAGATATAGTCTAATTTATTCAAAACATTTTAGTGAAAATCTCTTTTGCAAATCTTATTTCATAAATTTCCAAAAGCTTTAGGTAAAAGAAAGAATTTAAAAGAGAATGTTCAGATAGTTTAAGAACTCAAAAAAATAAAAAAATTAGAAATAGGTATCTTACCTTACACCTATTTAAAAAACTATCCTCAATGTTTAAGTTAAAACATAAAAAACAGGAAGTAAAAGAGGAAAAAAGGAGAGACTATCCTATTTTTCTTTGTGTTTAGCCTAGTGAAGAAGAATGAAAAATTCATAGAGAAGGTGGAAATGGGGGCGTGAACCCAAAGTTTAAGAAGAAAGTTATCAGATTGTTCTCCATTCGATACAATTTTCTATCATTCCTTTCTAATCGAGTTGGAATATTTTGTTGAGTTAAGCAAAAGGAAGGGACATCTTCTTGTAGGTTAGTAGTTGATTGTTTTGCCGTTGAAGGCCTGTTGTATTAAAGGCCTGTTGTATTGGAATGTCCTAAACGATGTAACAGATGAATCGAGTGGAACAAATTCAAAATTGTTATCAGATTATTATATGATGATCTCCTTCTTGGCCAAGCATTTTAGATCTGAGGGTTCCATCTCACAAGCAATGTACATATCAGTATTAGATAAATCAAGTATATCTAAATTAACAACTAGTTCAGTGATGTAATAACCTAAGATTAAAGGTTTATTTTTCTTTGAAATCTTAAAAAAATTAGGCAATCAACCAATAAACTAGGTTCAACATTATATTTTTTTTCATATACCACAAAATATAAAATTCAACTTTAGCTAATGTCTTTACACTATCTCTTTTTCCTAAAAAGTTATAGGCTAAGAAACTTGTAAATATTTCAAAACATGTTTCTTTAGACATAATTTTTTTAGGAACTTGGATTATATAATGCAAAATCAACAAATCATACACTTCCTAATTCAACAGGTTAAAAGTCAGAAGAGTAATCACATTTTGAATTTATAAGAAATTGCTTCTTAGCATCAAAAATTTCAATAGACCCCACTGTACTATTGAATTCAACAATTGAAAAAGAGAATTCTTTTTTCCTGCATCCTAAATTCGATAATCCCCTTTGTAAACAAATTAAGGTCAGACTTGTTATAAAACTAAAATGTTGTATAAAACTCTTCTGTTAGTTTATAAAAAGCAAGTAGTTACACATTGGCATAAGTATACCCAATTGATTTACCAAAGCTTAAAACTCTTCTTTGATATTTAATTCTTCTAGGGTATGGATATGAATATACTTACAAGCATAGATTTTTCATCCATAAATTTCTTCATACCTTTTTTATGATGTTCATCTTAGAAGGTATTGAAACTTCTGGTTTTAAGCTTAAATTTGTTAGCCAATTATACTTTCTTCCTTTTTTTGTTTTGGATCTCAATGAGGGACATTTTTTGATGTTTTTTTGGCTAGGAAGAATCATCTCATGAATGGGTTAGAGAATAGTTTGTCAATAGGTTACAGTCAATAGTTTGTGCTAATGGAACTTGCATTTATAGGGATTTAGATTCCTATGGTAGTTCTCTATAGGTCATTAAAGCTATTCTTTTAGCATATGCTTTAGTTATTCCTATGACTTCCCCGTTTCAGATTGAAAATGTTGGGATTGATGGATGTTGATATGACCGAGCGAAGAAAATTTTCTATTGGTGATTTGGGTGTGGTTGTTTAAAGAAAATAATCCTTACGTGTCCTTGTATTAGTGTTAAGGGTAATGACATGCCATTAGTTAATGTTGCTAGAAGATGGTGCTTTAGTTGTGGCAATTTCTAGGTGGTATTACAATTGGTATATATTAGGTGTATGATACATAAAAGCAATGGAATTTTAAGGTTTCATATGTCAGACCCAACTGTGTACACAATATTGTCTAAGACTATATCCTTAAATTATCCTCAATATTTGTGCAGACTCACAATTACAAAGATATAAATCTTGGCAGCATGGGTGTGTCCATTTTCCATACGGTCATATCCTTTTGTGAATCAATTCCTGAATCTCTATACATTTATAGTTAGTTATATGCTCCAAAGGACATAGGAATGTCTAGTGCCTACACAATCGCATACACTTCCACACTAGAGAGTTAGATTGAAATCACATCATGCTATTTCCCACTTATATATGGACAATTACATGGTCCTTTCTACATGGTCGTGTTTGGGTTGACATGGGCATGTCCTTCTTCACACGATCGTGTCCTGCAAAACATCTTGAATCCCTCGATTCTCTTTCTTGCTTCTATCTAAATTTTATCCCTTTTTGGTCCTGACAGTAAGAAAAACCTTAAAAAACTGAAAGAAAATCGAAATATGAATTAGATTAAACAAGATGAAAGATAAAATTAGGGTGTTTCTTAAGAGCATTTTTGTTTAATATCATTAGCTCTACAATGTTATTTGTCATTTTTAAGAATAAATTGGATCAGTTAAATCTATGTCTTCCACTATTATAATGTTTACATTATTATATTATGGCTTGAGATGATGGTTGTTATCTTTAAGAACTTTGCAGTTAGATATGCTTTAGATTTCAATTGCACTATATGGAAATGCATTAGTTATAATGAATGGTCTAATCCATCAAGACTATGTCTTAACTAAAAATAGTTGGAATCTTAGAATGATAAAGGGGAATCTTTTTCCTTATGAAAAATTCTTTCTAGACAATGAATTTGTCATGTAAAGCTATTTTTCTCTCTTTACTAATTCTTGCATTTTCATAAGATTCTTTACAAATTTTCTCAAGTTCCTATGGCTGCAATTTTCTATGATTCACGTTTTTATCAAAGCTCATATTGAACTACTTAACAACGTATAATGCTTTATGTTACAATTTAAAGAGAACAAGATAAGCCTTACCAAATACTAACATTTTATGTTGAGATGCCAATTTGTGTCTTTTAAGTTGTTTGGTATGTTTAAAGTGCTTGTTTAAGTTAAAAGCTCCATTATTTTCACATTGGTCCAATAATTTTTTGATGACTGATTTGATTTCTCTATTTGAAACTTCAACTTGCCTACTTATTTGTGGATGGTATGAAGTGTTGATCTTATGAGTCATTCCATATTTCTTTAAGACTGCCTATATCATTTGGTTGTATAAATGTTTGTTTTGATGACTAATTAAGGCTTATAGGATACTTACTTGTAGAAAATATTGTATTTAAGAAAACCTGCAACCACTTTGGAATCATCAGTTTGGATGGCCCTTGTTTCCACCCACTTCGACACATAATCGATGGATAAAAGAGGATAAAAAATGTCCCATAAAATTGATGCCCTAAAAGTAAAAAATTTCACAAACTAAAATTGGAGTTTGTGGCATCTCACCTCTTCGAATGATATTACCTGTTCTTTACATCTCTCATAAGCTTTATAAATCTATCATGCCATTTATTTATCACTAAAATGTCCTTCGTAAGTATACGAATGGAAAAATACTAGGATATATGAGATTTCATTTTCAGGTAAATCTTCGAACTACTTGATCAGAGCAATGCTTCCACAACTATGGATCTTCCTATACATAGTGCTTAACATCACTTTTGATCTTTTGCTTTCAAACTTTTGATAAATCTGTAGTTATCTACAAGTAGACAAATAATTTACTATATTTGTATATTATAATAATTGGAAACTAGCAAAGAATAATTGATCATCTGAGAATTCTTGTAAATTAAAGGTCGTCCTAATATGACAACTAACTTCAATGATTTGGTACTCAATTTTCTACACCTTGCTTGTCTTTAATTTCCAAATCAAATTTATTCATCAATAAAATCCATCTTATTAATCTAACTTTTTCCTCCTTCTTTAATACTAAGTATTTAAGAGCTACACAATCAGAGAAAACAATGAACTTAGTACCTACTAAGTAAGATAAATCTTTTTCTTGAAAGAATGACCAGTAATAACTTTTTTTCAATTGTTAAGTAATTTATTTAAGCATCATTTAAAGTTATATATGCATAGTAAATAACATGAGGCACTTTCTCTACTCGTTGTCTTAAAATAATTCCTACAACTTTGTCACTTGCATCACACATAAGTTCAAATGGCAACTCCCACTTAGGTTGTTAAATAATAGAGGTTAAAACTACCAACCTTTTCAACTTGTTAATGAATTCTTTAATATTATTATTAAGTTCAAAAATAAAAATTTTCTAGAGTTATAACTTACACAATGGGGATGCTATTTTTGAAAAATATTTGAGAACCTTCAATAGCAACCTGCATGGCCAAGAAATAAGAAAACTTCTTGCATATTAACAAGGTAAGGAAAAGGTTGAATAACATTTATTTTGGCTTTATCTACTTCAATTCCCCTAGATGAAACAACATGCTATAAGACTATACCTTGTGCTACTATACGGTGACATATTTTGAAATTAAGAACTAGATTAGTTTCCACACATCTTTGTGAAATCAAACATATATTTTACAAAAATTCATTGAAGAGCCTTTACGAATAGAGAAATCATCCATAAATTTACTCTAAATAAATTGAGAATATGCTTACCATACATCTTTGGAAAGTATTTGATGTATCGTATATGTTAAAAGGCATTTGTCTATACATAAAAGTTCTAAAAGAACAAGTGAAATTTGTTTTCTTCTAATCTTCAGAAGCAGTTTTGATATGAAGTATCCTAAAAAGCCATCAAGAAAATAGTAAAATGCTTTACTAGCTAATCTTTTTAACTTTTTATCAATAAATGAGAGAAGGAAGTGGTCTTTTCGAGTTACTGTATTTAAATTCTTATATTGAATGCAAACTCATCATCTATTTTAAGCTTAGTAAGAACTAAGTCTCCATCTTAAGTGGTGAAAATGTAATTCCCATCTTTCCCACTACTATTTATTTAGAACTATTTATTTAGGACTAACCCACTCATAATATGAAATTGAGTAGATTATCCCAACTTGAAGGAGCTTCAAAATCTCTTTCTTCACTACCTCCATCGTCGAGGAGTTTAATCTTCTCTAAGCTTACCTTATGGGTTTGGCTCCATCTTTTAGGAGGATCCAGTGCAAACAAGTAGAAGAGCTGATACCTTTAACATCTTCTACTATACATCTAATGGTCATTTTAAAGTTTTTCAAAACCTCTACTAATCTTTCCTCTTACATGAAAGTCAGCTTGCTTGAGATTATTAATGTTAAGGTGTCTCTCACTCCCAAGAGCAGGTATTTTAAGTTTTTCAAAATTGGTTTTAACTCCAATTTTAGGGCTATTATTACTGAAGTGACAAGCTTATCATTAGGTGTAGGCATGCTAACTCCAAATACTATAATGTTGGCATATGTTTTTGGCATCTGTTTTACTTTCACAAAACTGTTCAAGGCTATCATGCACTCTTGCAAATAAAAATTAAGGGAAATATCAGTATCTTCATCATTAAAAATACTTTTCATCATAAATGTCTCTAACTCATCCTCACTATTAATTTTGAACTAGTTTTGCGATAATAAATTGAAAACATCAACTGCAATTACGAGAAAGTTGTCATCAAGATATTACATTATATCATATATACTAAACTAAATAGTATTCTTACTATATTCCATGGTTAAAGTATCACTATGGATATCAATTTTTTTTTCCGTTTATAAATATGGTCTTCCCAAAAAAATTGGTATTTAAGGGTCATCATTTTCCATATCCAAGACATATAAGTCAACAATAAAATCAATTTGTTTTTTAACATGCAGAAGAACATCCTCTATTAGCCTTTTGCGTTATGCAATGGACTTATTTGATAATTAAATCACTACCCCCATCTTTTCTAATGGTCATAAGTTAAGAGTTAAATAAATATAATAATACATATCGTCTATGGATGCACCATGATCTAGCATTGGTTTTTCCACTATAGAACCACTAATACTGCATGGTATGGAAAACATGGCTGGGTCTTTACATTTTTATGGGAGGGTTTTTTGAATGATAACATATACGTTTCTTCACAGCTTTACCTTTTCAATTCCTTTTGTTTTCTATCTTCTTTTCATCGTACAAAGTTCCTTTGACAATTTAGCATACTTAAGTACTTGTTTAATCACATTAAAAACAGAACTATTTACCTCAAATTTTTTAAATGTCTCATAAATAAGCATCTTATTCCATCTCTAGTTATCCTTTAATACTTTAAAAAGAAGGAGGAAGTATAGCTAAAGATGGAGTAGGGACTCATCCTTAGATATGGATATGTTGTCCTTTACTCCATTTTATTCATTTTTTTATATACGAATTTAATAAAATTGGGGCTTTCGTGGGCTCCTCAATTTTCTTTCCACTTAGCAATGTAATAACATCCTAAATCTTATTAGGATTTACTATAGTTTGTGATTATAGTTTATTCAAACCTTGAGATTCAAAAAGACTAATCACAGTGGCTAACTGACCCATCTTATTTTTAAAATTATGAATACTAGATGTCATCTCCTATTGGAATTTAATAGTATTAGTAGCTAATGCTTTGACAATGCCTTTAAGAGACATACATGAA
Organism: Erythroxylum longipes; assembly: GCA_027563885.1. Lineage (NCBI taxonomy): Eukaryota > Viridiplantae > Streptophyta > Magnoliopsida > Malpighiales > Erythroxylaceae > Erythroxylum > Erythroxylum longipes. Next base: position 6,484,123 of record JAOQMS010000004.1, on the reverse strand, counting down.
TAACATGTTTAGGCTTATTGAGGTTATTTCAGAGGATATGGTTAATGACATTATTGAAAATTGGTCGCAGATTGATTTACTGTTGTATTACCATATCAAAAATTTGGATGGTTTCTCCAACCAGGATCGTACACTAAATATAGGTTGTATTGATGCTAGGGTTATCCCAGAAAACTTCTTATTATATTTGCTTGTTCCATCAAATCTTCTTTTAATATGGGACATATTGATTAAGTGTCTTACTAATGAACATATTCTATAAACTTTTTCCACTTTTGTTTTTCCTACGACCAATTAATGAACAAGTGCAGTAAAATCATTGATACATTTTTCAAGAGATGAAATGTTTACCTTACTAACTCATCAAGTTGAATAGTGCATCCTATCATTGAATTGCTGGGAGTTAGGTGTGCCACTTTCGTTTTTCCTACAGCCAATTAATGAACAAATGTAGTAAGATCATCCATACGTTTTTTGAGAGATGAAACGATTACCTTACTAACTCCTAAAGTTGAATCATGCATCTTATCATTGCTAGGAATTAGTTGTTATATTGTGGATTAGTGCACGAACCACATCTGGTGTTTAATCAACTCCTCTACTAGTAGCGTTGTGTTAAATGCAAAAACAAACTTCTTCCCTTACACTAAAAACTGCAAGTATAAGGGTCGTTACTTGTAGTAAAAGCGAATATCATCCCACAGAGATTGTGCTTAGGCACCACTTAATTCAGGTTGTGCTTTGTTTAAGACTTAAATTCAAATAACAAAAACTGAAAAATAAATTAAATCAAACAAACTAGCAACGAACAAATAATGTAACAAAAGTGAAGAAACTTTGATTTCAAGATTAAAGATTACATATCACTTTTTCCCTATCTTGTCTCCCTCCTACCTTGTTAATTGAATTATGCCTCACCTAAGATGTCCTAATGTTTCAATCACCCTCTCTTAAGGTGTAATCAAATGTCCCTAGCCAAATTAAATGGAATTGACTATGCAATCTCTCAATTTACAAGATCAGTCTACCAGTTTAACTAGTTATGAAGCTATCCTATAGGTAATCAACTAGTTAGTTAAGATCTCTCTCTAACTAATCAATTAACTTAATAAATGCAGATCTATAGGGGCCAACTCTCATTGTACAACCTTACACAATTTACCCAACTCAATTTCTCAATATATTGTAAGGTCTAAGCACAACATTTATCAAAAGTATTCATTCATTCAAAACAACAAAATATGAGTTTAATAAGTAGTTTAAAAATAATTTCTGCAATAAATTCAGCCATTCATAACAAGAACAAGTTCAACCAATACAAAACATACTGAAACAAAAACAAAAATAAAACAAATACAATGGTAGTTTTCTTCCTTTTTTATATCTGTAAATTTGGATCGATGGAAGCTCTTGAATATCAATCTCGATCCCTACGTTTTACACCTCGGAGCTTATGACTTTTCGTGAATAATCCATACAAATGTTAATGGTGGTTACCTAAATCTCTGTATCTGTAAGTAAGGCCTAGGTTTTTTTCTATTTAAGGTAACCTAGAGTCTTTTCGGACTGAAAAGTCCCTCAAAAGCTTGAGTCTGGAAGTGTCCCCGCAGTTGTCCCAATGCTTGCCACAATCGTGGCCTATATGACACAATCGTGGACATTGAGTAAGCTCCTTTTCACGATCGTGGCATGCAGGCCACTATCTGCCACGATCGTGGGCCAATCTTGGTGCTTCTGTCACAATCATGGCCTGCTTGTCACGATCGTGGGCCTATGTTATAGCCAAGGTTCCCTCGAAAACTTTTTCGTTCTTCAATATTAACCTTGATCGTGGCCTATGTTATGGCCAAGGTTCCCTCGAAAACTCTTTCGTTCTTCGATATTAACCTTAAAATAACATCAAACTCATCAAGGCATCTCAAATACACAACATTGAAGCTCAAAAGCATGCTCTAATCTATAAAACATGTAAAACACTAACAAACTAACACAATTTTAACCTAAACATATACCAAATAATTAAATGAACAACTAAACATACACCAAACTACCCAATAAAACACGATGCAATCTATAACTATCAACATCCCTACATTTAAACTTTTGCTTGTCCTAAAAAAAATCAAATACAACCAATAAAATTCTATCACTTCATTTTCACAAAGAATAAAGCATGCAATCCCTTAAACTTTGGCCAACTCAAGTGTCAAGCTACTATACACATCATGACTAATTTTCATTGGTGCATATAAGCAAACTCAACTTATGAAACCATCACTCAATGATAAGTATAAACTCAAAATAGAACTTCCTTACGAATTTCACTCATTTCTCTCAAGTGTTGAAGGTTAGTGTTTTGCTCAAACTTCTTATGGGAAACCTCACTATCATAGGCTTGCTAATACACCAATTCTCCTCTATAATGATTACATGCTAAGATAAATCAAAAGGACTTTGTTTAGGGTTGTAATGTGGCTAGGGTTAAGGTGGGTCAAAAAGGTTTTAGGGGTTTATCACAAGCATTTATAAAGTACTAAATGTACAAAGGGATAACAAAGATAAACTTCTGAGATATGCAAATGGATATAACTACTACTCCACACTTATTGATGCTACTACATGTTATTCCTTTTCCTTTTCCTTTTCTTTTTTTATTTGATTTTGTTTTTTTCTCTGTTCTTTTTTTATCATAACAAATGTTCGCAAGGTTACACATGCTAAGTTTTAATATTTATTAACCTCGGTAAATTTGTAAGCGCACGGGTCGTTCGTGTAGTACCTAAGGTATCGATCCCACGACGAGGGCTAAGCTAGTTCTAAAATCTAAGGTCGTACTAAACTACAATAATTCAAATTAAATAACTAATGCAGAAAATAAACTAATCAAATAATTAGTTTCAAGAATTGAATTGCAGAAATCTAAACAAGTCACACAAACCAATATGAAAACCAACCTAGAAATTATTAAGTAAGAGAAAGGGGGTTTTAATCCCAAATTGAAGAAAACCTAATCAGTTATGCAATTATCAAATTAATGGGTCTAGACGGTCCTAGGGTGAATTACTCTCTTTCGAGTTATAATTATTAACCCTAATTGATAATCCCTAATTTAAATTTTGAAATTGTGATCTCTCGATTCACAATTGACCTAAAACCTAAATTAGTTCTAAATTGTCTAATAACCTACCAGGAATCTATGCTTGATCTCTCGTTACATGATTTTACTAGTTTGATTTAATTCTTTACCTATTAAATCACCTAACTCTCGATATCCCAATTTGATTATTTTCACTCGGCTCACCTTCTCAGTCTATTGCTAAGTTATTAAGAGTAGAATTAAGTCACAATTAAATCAATAAAAAACACAATCAATCAAACTTTATTAATCTCAAAAATCAAAATCCCAAAGGTGAGTATAAACAAAAACTCAACATTCAACACAATCTATTCTCAACACCTATTTCAATTCTATACATGAATAAAATTGAAATAACTGAAAAATACGTTGGGAACGGAATTGCGAAGGTAGCAACATCGGGAAACCACCTGTTCCGGGAAGTACAGCGTCTTAAGCTTCTTCTTTGTGTTTCTCTTCCTTTGTCTCCTTCCTCAATCTCACGATTTCTCTCTAGGTTTCTCTAGAATTGGTTGATGTGAAGGCTCTCCTTTTCAGACTCTCCAAAGCTCCTGCATTTGTCTTATAATAACGTATTTATACTTTGGACGCTTTAGGTTAAAGTCGAGGTCGAAACAGTCCAAAAATCTTGCGAAATTTGAGTTTTTGGTTTAGCTCGACGCAGAGTCACGATCGTAGTGCACGATCATGGTCAGGGTCCTTTTAGCTCGCCACTTTCTGTCACGATCGTGGCCTGTTGTGCCACGATCATAGCTAGTGTTTTTGGCCCAAAACTCTTCGAACCTTCTCCATTATTTGCCGTTTACCCTGAAACACTAACAAACCCATCAAGGTGCCTCAAAAATATAACATTTAAGCTAAAAGACTAATACTAACCCATAAAAATAATTAGACACATAAATTAACATAATTGAAACCTAAATACACACTAAACATTCGGATTAATACTAAATACCTAACAAATTGAACCCTAAAACATCATGCAAATCACAACTATCAACATCCCCACACTTAAATATTTGCTTGCCCTTAAGCAAACAAAACAACAACACACAACACACAATGCAATAATGAGGCAATGGATTTAACTTCATGAAATAAATTTAATCTTAAACACAATCCTACAAGTTATATCTAATCATTAACAAGCAAATTCTATATCTAGGGGCTTTGAACTAAATATACAATTTAATTGAAATCTAAGTGTTAATTTATTTACCCTTTTAAATTGTACACACACATTAATGATTCTTTGGTCTTTTCGACTCTGTAACTACTCCCAAGTATATTTTCATGAAAAGTCGAGCTTACTACAAGCTTGGTAGTTTTTTTATTAAGCAATAACACACACTTTATTTTTATTTTATTTTAGTGAACATAGATTTAGTCTTTTTATGTGGAGGCAAATATTGGTAATGAATGTCAATTTGGTTAAGTCATGTTTTTATTAAACGGCTTGGTTCAAATGTCATTATAGCCTTTTGACGTGAAGGCATACATTTGTGATGTGTGTCGATCTGGTTACTTAGTTATATCACATTTTCAACTAGCTACTAGATCTATTCATAACCCGAAGACTAGCAGAATAGTGATTTATTTTACAAAAAATGTTTTTTTAAATTATTGCCCACTTTGTTGTTTAAGCTACTCATCTCTTTGAAAAAAATACTAGTTAAGCTACTTAAGTAGAAAGACCTCAAATTATGAATGAATGTGACAATCTATAGGGTGCTAAACTTACACCTAATTATGTTGTATATTTATCCAAAGATTCCTAATTTACTAATTTTGTAAGCTAATGATTATTTACAACCTAATAGAGTATGTTCAAAATCAAATAAATTTCACTCTATCTAAGTCATTGACATTTTCAAATAGTTCACAAAATGCAACCTAATAATTATCATACAATATGCAAAATCACACTCAAGGTAAAAACACACAACCCTCCCCACACTTGAACAACACATTGTCCTCAATGTGAGAAGGGTACACACCAGGGGAAATAAAACACAATATACAAAAAATATAAGAATAAAATACGAACAAAAATGAAAATAAAAGGGTTAGAACATGAAACCATTTATGGTGATAGAGGTGGTGAAGGCGATAATGTTGAGACCAAATCCGCTTCATATCGAGAGTGTTTCCCTATCTTATACGTGATTTAAGAGAGCAAAAGAATTAGCAATCCCAAATCGTTCCAAATCATTCAAAACTTATTTAAGAATTTAAAACAAACCTAACTACACAACAATTTAAATCTAACTACTAAACGTGCTAATTTATGGTTATTAGCTTGACCTTTATCCTTTAAAACTCAGCCAGGATCAGTTATAAGCAGCTTGCTTCCGCCCTTCTTGCTTAACATCAGTTTTGTAGCCTGTGAGTAAGCTACCAATTGCAAAATTATCAGAAAGACAATATTACTAAGGTTGAGAAACCAATTAATTTCATCAATGTCCTACTAATTAACAAACTGTCAATAAAACAGGGAATAATGAAACTCCCTGAATCTTCCATTGAATCCAATAGTTTGTCCTATACGAAGGTGAATTACTCTCCTTCTTCCTTAATCACATTCATTTCCTCAGCTTCTTTTGCTTCTCGAACAGAGACTTCCATACTTTCTTCAAACTCGATGTCTGTTGTCATATTTTCTTCGTCCTCTTGCTCTTCAGAAGATTTGAATACACCAATTATCCTGAATGAGCTCCTAACCTTCAGAATCTTAAATACATCGTTCATGTTGAATGTCTCTTCATCATCATCAATCCAAAGGGTAGGTTCTTTGTATGGACATCTATCCTAGATTTTTTTATGTTCAAACGTGGTGTACTAAAATCTGGCAGATAGTATGAGGGATTTCCAATAGTATGAGGGATTTCCATCCTTTCCTTCATCCTTTTTCTTGAGTTCTTAGTCTTCTATAAGGTCGAGATTATCTTGATTTCTTCTTGGTTCTTCTAGCTCCACCCCATTCCTAAGTGTGATAGCTTGACATGACTCTATTGCATTTACTTTCATGCTGCGCAAACAATTTTCCACACTTTGCTTACAAAATTCCATGGAAAGCTGGCCTATTCGAACCTCTAGATTGTAAATAGAAGATGCATGATCTTCTATTACTTGTTCAAACTTCTTTTCCAATCTTTTCTAGTTCTCTTCCATATCTGTGAGCTTATCCATGATTTTGTCCAGCTTGGAATCCCATGAACTTGATTCATTATATTGAAATTCAACTAGATCTTGATGTCCTAAATGATTCCCTACATTATTGGACCAATGGAAATCGGGGTGGTTCTGCCACCCCGAAGTGTACGGGTTTATATAAGGATGATGATTTCCTTAACCAAATTGTGGCTTGTTGAATTTCGCAAGCACCCCTTGCTCCCTATAATATTCATCCTCCATGATCGTTCTTTCATCTCTTCTTTGCATTCAATTCTTCACATGTCTCATTCTCACTCTAAGATGTCTTGATGTGTCTCTACCTTACGCCCATTTTATTTAAAACACAAAAGATAGTGAAAAATCCTTAGACTAAAGAACCAAACTAATTGCCACCCCGGTTCCGGCGCTAAAAACTTGTTCGCAAGGTTACACACGCTAAGTTTTAATATTTATTAACCTTGGTAAATTTCGCAAGCGCACAGGTCATTCACGTGGTACCTAAGGTATCGATCCCACGAGGAGGCTAAGCTAGTCCTAAAATCTAAGGTTGTACTAAACTACAATAATTCAAATTAAATAACTAATATAGAAAATAGACCAATCAAATAATTAATTTCAAGAATTGAATTGTAGAAATATAAACAAAATAACAAGTCACACAAACCAATCCCAAAACCAATATAGAAACTATCAAGTGAGAGAAAGGGGATTTTAATCCGAAATTAACAAACACCTAATCAGTTGTGCCAATAGGTCTAGACAGTCCTATGGTGAATTACTCTATCTCAAGTTATAATTCTTAACCCTAATTGATAATTCCCAATTTAAATTTTAGAATTGTGATCTCTCGTTTCACAATTGACCCAAAACCTAAATTAGTTCTAAATCAACTACCGAGAACCTATGCTCGATCTCTCGTTACACGATTCTACAGGTTTGATTCAATTCTTTACCTATCAAATCACCTAACTCTCGTTAGCCCAATTTGATTATTTTCACTCGGCTTACCTTCTCAATCTATTGCTAAGTTATTAAAAGCAGAATTAAATCAATAAAAAACACAATCAATTAAACTTTATTAATCTCAAAAATCAAAATCTCAAAGGTGAGTAGAAACAAAAACTCAACATTCAACACAACATATTCTCAACACCTATTTCAATTCTATACATGAATAAAATTGAAATAACCA
>JAOQMS010000004.1:6457337-6476521 GCA_027563885.1 Erythroxylum longipes | reverse complement strand
CAACACAACATATTCTCAACACCTATTTCAATTCTATACATGAATAAAATTGAAATAACCAGAAAATACGTCGAGAACGGAATTGTGAAGGCAGTGCCACCGGGAAACCACCTGTTCTCGGAAGTACGTCGTGTCAAGCTTCTTCTTCGTGTTTCTTTTCCTTTGTCTCCTTCCTCAATCTCTTGATTTCTCTCTAAGTTTTTTAGAATTGGCTGACGTGAAGGCTCTCCTTTTCAGACTCTCCAAAGCTCCTGTGTCTATCTCACAATGATGTATTTATACTTTGGACGCTTTAGTCAGGGTAGAAACGGTCCGAAAAATCATACGAAATTTGAGTTTTTGCTTCAGCCTGACGCAGGCCATGATCATGGCTAGCACCTAAACCTTTCTGTCATGATCGTGGCCCAAAGTGCACGATCGTGGCCTGGAACATAACTCTCTATCACGATCATGGCCCAAAGTGCACGATCATGGCCAGAGTCCTTTCAGCTCGCCTCTTTCTGTCACGATCGTGGCCTGTTGTGCCACGATTGTGGGCTGTGTTTTTTACCCGAAACTCTTTGAAACTTCTCCATTTATTGCCGTTTACCCTGAAACACTAACAAACCTATCAAGGTACCTCAAAAATATAACATTTAAGCTCAAAGGCTCATACTAACCTATAAAAACAATTAAACACATAAATTAACACAGTTGAAACCTAAATACACACTAAATGATTAGATTAGCACTAAATACCTAACAAATTGAACCCTAAAACATAATGCAAATCCCAACTATCAATAAAGAAATAATAAATAAAAGCAACAACTATATGCAATGTGTTTTAAGAGTAGAAGTACTAAAATCTGCTCAAAGCATCTCATAAAGTAAAAAAATTGTAGCAAAAAAAAACTTAAACTAAAGTATCATTTAACATTTTATTAACTTGTGATTGGGCAAGCTAATGGGGTTTGTGGGTTTTAAAATGGGGTGATTTCAAGAAACAAAAGTGTAAAGGCTCAACGGAGCTAGCAAGGGATAATAAAATGGTAGGTCACTTAAGCTAAGGGTTAAAACAAAAAAAGACCTTAATCATTTCTATCTAACACACATCTAGTAGATTTAAACTAATTCAAAGGACGTTTTGAAGATAATTACCTAAGGAAGCATCACACAAACAAGGAAATGAAATGGCTATAGGATGGAGTCATAAAGGCTTAATTCCTCACATAGGCTCAAATGAAATCCATTATGCTTCTATACACTACCTCATTGCTCAAGTGTCAAGCTCTGAGTAAGCTTATGCAGCCAACTACTTACATCACTCCATATGGTTCACTCTCCACTCAAGTAGCCTAATTTGAGTTTACGCATGCATGTAATCTCATTCCAACTAGCATGATAGAATCTTATGGCAACACATTCATCACAAATATTCAAATGTAAGGAAAATGACACAGCTAATACTAATAACCTAACATGCATCCTAAATGACATATAAAAATACAAACATAAATGCAAAGACTAGCTCCCCACACTTGAACAATACATTGTCCTCAATTTAAAAAGGAGAACTCCCAAAACCAATAAACAACATAATGAAAAAAAAGGCACAAAACACAAAAAGAATAATATAAGAGATTAAAGGCAAGATGGGCTTATAGCGGTGGGGGCGATAGAGCTGGCGTGTTTTTCCTCTCATCCTTTGGTCCTCTAACAAGCTATGATGCACAACAAACTTTCAAGTAACCTGAAAACACATCGTTGAGCACCTAAACATCAAGAGATTGAAGGGCGAGACAAGTTAAAACCCAATCAAAACCAAACTAAACACTGTCAAATCAAAGCAAAACCACACTAACACAAAGACAAGAAAATGAAAGACAAACATGCTAAGTTAAGGTCATTAACTTGACCATTCCATATGCAATCTTGAAAGAGTGAGTAAATGGAAAGAAAGTACTTCCCTTTCTTATGAGAATGACCCTCCAAAGTATAGCTTGCACCTATGCCCATTAACCTTAAAAGTTTCACCCTTACCATTTTCCAACTCCAAAGCTCCATGGGGAAGCACTTGAATAACCTTGAAGGGGCCACTCCATCTTGACTTGAGCTTTCTGGGAAATAACCAAAGTCAGGAATTAAACAAAAGTACTAAGTCCCCACTCTTGAATTCCTTCTTCTTGATCTGGGCATCATGCCACTTCTTAGCCTTTCTTTGTATAACTTGGCATTTTCATATGCATCATACCTTAACTCCTCTAATTCATCAAGTTGTAACAATCTCTATTCGCCCTCTAGCTTCTAATCCATGTTCAATTTCTAATTGCCCAATAGGCTCTATGCTCCAACTCTAATTGTAAATGGCAAGCGTTTCTATAAACAAGTCAATATGGTGTTATACCTATGGGTATTTTGAAAGCTATCCTGTAAGCCCATAATGTATCATCCAGCTTCAAAGCCAATCTTTTCTTGAAGTTTTCACTACCTTTTCCAAAATATTCTTTAACTTTCTATTCACCACCATCACTTAGCCACTCGTTTGTGAGTGGTAAGGGATTGCCACTCTATGATGAACATTATATCTCCTCAGAAGAGCCTCAAAGGGTTTGTTGCAAAATTGACTCCCACCATCACTTATGACAGCTCTAGGCACCCCAAATCTAGTAAAGATCTTTTTAATAAACCATTGCACCACCTTGCCATCATTTGTTAGAGAAGTTATTGCTTCGACCCACCTAGACATATAATCAAATCCAAACAATATATAAGAGTTACCTAGGGAAGATATGAATGGTCCCATGAAATCCAAGCCCCACGCATCAAATATCTCCACCTCTATGATGTTTGAAAGTGGCATCTCATCTCTCTTCAAAATATTGCCCACTCTTTGGCATCTATCACAATTCAATACAAAATCTTAGGCATCCTTGAACAAGTTTGGCTAGTATAATCCACACTTTAAAATGCAAACAGTCATTTTGTTCACTCCTCAGTGTCTTGTATAAACTAAACTATGACACTGACTCAAAACATCAGGCATTTCATCTTCAAGGACACATTTGCGAATTAAACTGTCAGCACATATTTTATATTACACAAGTTCATCCCAAATACAATGAGAACATTGAAATAAGAAACGCTTCCTTCGTTGATGTGAGAGATTAGGGGGAAGAACACCACCTGAGAGACAATTGACAATATCTACAAACCAAGGAAGAAAAGGATTTTCTACCATCATTAAGGCCTCTTCAGGAAAACGCTCTTCAATTTCCTCTTCCTCTTCATTGTATACCCCTTCAAGTCTCGATAGGTGGTCTGCTACAACATTTTCTACTCCTTTCTTGTCCTTAATCTCAATGTAAAATTCTTATAGCAGAAGCACACATCGGATGAGCGTAGCCTTGGCATCCTTCTTTGCAAAGAGATAATGCAATGCTGCATGATCTGTAAAAACAATAACTTGTGAGCCCAAAAGATAAGAACAAAACTTTTCACATGCAAATACCACTGCAAGTAACTCCTTCTCAGTAGTGGTGTAGTTCGTCAAGGTCTTACTGGTGTAGTAAATTGCATGTAGCCTCTTCTCCTTTCACTGTCTGAGTACACAACCAATGGCATGGTCGCTTGCATCACACATGATCTCGAAAGGAAGTGACCAATCCGGCAATGTCAAAATAGGTGCTGTAGTAAGTGCCTTATTTAATCTGTTAAAAGAATCTAAACAATCATCATCAAACACAAAAGACACATCTTTAACTAACAAGTGAGTCAAGGGTCTAGCAATAAGAGAAAAGTCCTTTATGCATAGTTTATAGAACCCTGCATGACCAAGGAATGCTAGATGACCTTGATGTTGGTAGATGGTGGGAGCTTTTTAATAACTTCAGTATTAGCTCGATCTACCTCAATCCCCCTGCATGAGATCTTATGACCCAAAACAACTCCCTCTTAGATCATAAAATGACCCTTCTCCCAATTCAAGACTAAATGAGACTCCTCACATCTTTGTAACACTCTATCTAAATTAAACAAGCAATGATCAAAAGAGTCTCAAAAAATAGAGAACTTATCCATAAATACCTCTATGAAGTCTTCATTTATATTTGCAAAGATGGTTATCATGCACCTTTAGAATGTGGCTGGTACATTGCATAGACCAAAATGCATCCTCATGTAAGAAAAAATCTCGTAAAGACAAGTGAAAGTAGTCTTCTCATGGTCCTGTGGGTATATGAACACCTAATTGTACCCTGAATATCCATCAAGAAAATAATAAAAAACATGGCCAGCCACCCTCTCAATCATTTGGTTCATAAAAGGTAATGGAAAATGGTCTTTCTTGGTGGCCAAATTGAGCTTCCTCTATTCAATGCACACTCTCCAACTTATGATGGTTCTAGTGGAAATCATTTCACCTTTTTCATTCTCCATCACTATCATGTCTCCCTTCTTAGGCAAATGTTACACCGGACTCACCCACTCGCTATCTGAAATTGGGTATATAATACCTGCTTCTAAAAGGTTCACCACTTCCTTCTTCACAACCTCTTGCATGTTTGTATTTAACCTTCTTTGCTTCTCTCATTGTCTTGCATCCTTTTTCAAGGTTAATCTTATGCATCACCACATTGGGGCTAATCCCCCTAATATCAGAAATTTGCTAACCCATGGCTCTTATCCTCTTCTTAATGGTCTCTAACACTTTCTCTTCTTGCTTAAAATCCAATTGGTTGGAAATGATGATTGGTAGGGTGTGGTCCTTACCTATAAATGTGTATCTTAGGTGGGAAGGTAAGGGTTTTAGTTCTACACTAGGTGGCTTGACAATGGAGGGCGGTGTGGGTGCATCCGTTCTCTCCAACTTCTCTTGCTCACCCTCCTCACACAATTCCTCTTCGCTCACACTCTCATCCCTATGCATTTCAACTTCCTTCATATAATCATCCACAACATCAATCTCCATACATACACTTCCATCCATAGGCTTCTTCAAACATTTATTCAATTAAATTCAACCTACTCATGACCAATTCTCAAAACTAGTTTTCCTTCATACACATCAACTAATGCCCTACCAGTATTCATAAAGGTCCTACCCAAAATCAATGGACAATTCTTATCTTCTTCAAAATCCAATACAACAAAATCAACAGGAATTATAAATTTATCTCATTTTACTAGCACATTTTCTATTACCCCAAATGGCCTATTGATGGATTGATCCGCAAGTTGGATAAGCATGGATGTTGGATTGATGTCTCCTAGCCCCAATTTCCTAAAAATAAACAAAGGCATCAAGTTAATGCTTGCGCCTAAATCATATAAGCATTTAGAAAATTCAAAATCACAAACAACACATGGAACAGTAAAACTCCCTGGATCTTGTAGTTTTAAAGGCATTGTGCTTATGATGATCAAAATACAATTCTCCATCAAGGTCGCCGTCTACTTCTTCTCCCAAGTGCATTTATGCGTCACTATGTCTTGAGAAAATTTGCATACTTAGGCATACACTCCCATGCCTCCAAAAAACAAAAATTAATCTGAAGCTTCTCGACTTCTGCAAGAATTTGGAGAATTGAGTGTCTACTTGATGTTGTCTCACTCTCCGCGAATATGGAATCTTATGCTTGTAGGGTGGTGGTGGCACATATGACTTCTCTTCTTCTATCTCTTTGCCTTTACCTTTCTCCTTTTGTTGCCTATCCTTTTGTACACTTGGCTCCTCCAATTTCTTGCCACTCCAAAGTGTGATCACCTTGAGTTATTCCTTTGGATTGGCCTTGGTGTTGCTTGGTAAGCTTTCTGTATTCCTAGAAGACAACGCATTAGTAAGTTTACCTACCTGTACCTCTAAGTTATGGACGGATGAAGCATTGTTCTTCGCAATCTGGTCGAACTTTGTATCCATTCTTTTCTGACTCTCTTCTTATCTTCTTTGACATTCCTTTTGACTTGAGAATTTTAAACTTAATACATCCATTAACTTGTCCATTTTCCTCTCCAAAGACCCAAGTCAGTCTTGCTAAAATTCGGGAGGTTCTTGTGCTCTCACTTGGACACCTGTATTGTTAGTATTCTACGAAAATTTTGGGTGGCTTTTCCATCTAGGATTGTAAGTGTTAGAGTGTGGATTGTCACCTTTTTGCGGTTGGCCCAAGTAATTTACTTGCTCTGTATCACTAGATCCCAGTAAAAAGCATTCAGCTGTGCCATGGTTGTCCTACCCATATAACTCACATTGTAATCTCATGGCCTTAGCCGTAGATGAAGAAGATCCTTGCATATTGCTCAACTACTTAGTGAGGGGGGTATTCTGTGCTTGCAAGGTTGTCACCGAGTTAATTGGAATCATCCCTTTTTGCTCCTTAGACCCTTGTTTACTTCTTTCATTTGACCACATGCAACTATTGCTCGCTAACTCTTCTAAAAGGTCATGAGTTGTATCAATATTTTTCATCATCAAAAGACCCTTTTGCAGTTGCATCTATAGTTTCCCTTGTGCTCTGATTCACACCATTGTAGAATGTTTGCAAAAGGAACTCCCTTGGAAGGTTCTAGTTGGGGCAGCTCCTTTGTAATTCCTTAAATCTCTCTTAGGCTTCATACAATGACTCCCCATCACTTTGTTGAAAGTTTGTGATCTCCTTGATGATTCTTGTTGGCTTAGTCATGGGGAAGTACTTAGCTGGGAAAGCTTGTGCTAGTTGCTCCCAAGTAGTGATTTGCCCTAAACTGATTAAGTTATACCATGGCTTTGCCCGATCCATCAAGGTAAAAGGAAACAATCTTAACCTCACAACATTGCCAGACATCCCATTAAAGCTGAAGGAATCATAAATCTCCAAGAAATTAGCAAGATAGGCATTAGGATCTTCGTTTGACAACCCACAAAACTACATACTGCTCTAAAGTATGTTGATGAGTGTTGGTTTGATCTCAAAGTTATTAGCTTGAATCGCAGGCCTTTCAACTCCTTGAGGACTAAAACCTGACCTCATAAAGTCTATCAATGTCCTGTCTTGACGTCTAGCTCTTTTTAGCTCTCTTTCGTGCCTTTTAATGTTTAAAAACTCTCCTTCGCTAAGGTCATTAGACCTTCTTATGCTCCTTGTGTTCATGCACTTGCAAATTCGCAAGGAAGAAACTCAAACACTCTAAAATCAAAGTCACCCAAACTAAATAAGATGCTAAACAAAACAATCCCCGAACAACGACACTAAAAACTTATTGAATGCAAAAACAAACTACTTATTTTATACTAAAAATTGCAAGTATACAGGTCGTTACTTGTAGTAAAATGCAGATATCGTCCCACATAGATTGTGCTTAGGCACCATTTAATTTAAGTTATGCTTCGTTTAAGACTCAAATTTAGATAATAAAAATTGAAAAATAAACTAAATCAAACAAACTAGCAGTGAAAAAATAGTGTAACAAAAGTGCATAAACTTTGATTTCAAGATTAAAGATTAGAGATCACTTTTTCCCTATCTTATCTCTCTCCTACCTTGTTGATTGAATTGTGCCTCACCTAATATGTCTTAATGTTTCAATCACCCTCTCTCAAGGTGTAATTAAATGTCCCTAGCTGAATTGAATGGAATTGACTATGCAATCTCTAAATCTACAAACTCAATCCACCAATTTAACTAGTTATGAAGCTATCTTATGGGTAATCAACTAATTAGTCGAGATCTCTCTCTAACTAATCAATTAACTTAATAAATGTAGGTATAGAGGGGGCCAACTCTCATTGTACAACCCTACACAATTTGCCCAACTTAATTTCTCAATAAAATTTAAGGTCTAAGCATGATATTTATCAAAAGCATTCATTCATTCAAAACAACAAAGTAGGAGTTCAACAAGTAGTTTAAAAGTAATCTCTACAATAAATTTAGCCACTCATAATAGGAACAAGTTCAACCATATCCATATTCTCTAGAATACAAAACATACTGAAATAAAACAAAAATAACACAAATACAATGGTAACTTTCTTCCTTTTTTGTATTTGAAAATTTGGAATGATGGAAGCTCTTGATTATCAATCATGATCCCCACCTTTTGCACCTCGAAGCTTGTGACTTTTTGTGAACAATTAATAACAACGTGAATGGTGGCTACCGAAATCACTGTATCTGTTAGGAAGGCCTAGGTTTTTTACTATTTAGGGTAACCTAGGTCTTTTTGGACCGAAAAGTCTCTCGAAAACTTGACTTTGAAAGTGTCCTCACATTTGTCCAAACGCTGGCCATGATCGTGGACTATATAAGATGATCTTGGAACTTGAGTAAGCTCTCCGTTACGATCGTGCCATGCAGGCCACGATCGTGGGCCAATCCTGGTTCTTTTGTTACAATCGTGGCCTACCTGCCACAATCATAGGCCAATCTTGGTGCTTCTGTCATGATCGTGGCTTACCTACCACAATCTTGGGCTTATGTTATAGCTCGAGTTTCCCCTGAAACTCCTCCGTTCTTCGATATTGACCCTAAAACAGTAGCAAACACATCAAAGCACCTCAAATACACAACATCGAAGCTCAAAAGCATGCTCTAACTTATAAAACACGTAAAACACAAATATTTAACAAACTAGCACAATTCTAATCTAAACACATACTAAATAATCAAATTAACAACTAAACACACACCAAACTACCCACTAAAACATGATGCAATCTACAACTATCATGTTGATGATACTCCTATCAGTTAGTATATGTCCTTAGTAAAAATATTGAATTAGGAAACTTTTATTAATTTGGTGATGTAGACAACTGACATATAGCTTTTTAAAATGCTCATAATACTTATATAGTGACTCGCTATTTTGTTGTCAAATGCCATAACTTTCCTTTATAATATTGGTGGCTTTTGAGAAATTTTCCATAAATTGTTTCTTCATTTCGTTCCATATGGTGATAGTAGTGGGTGGTAAATAATATAAATAATCTTAAAGATTATCCTTCAAATATAATAGGAAGCTTATAAATTGATTTGCTCTTTAACGACACCATTGGGCTTCACTCCTATACATACGACAAGGAGTTCCTAAATATGCTTATATGGATCCTCACCTGCAGTACCACAAAAGGTTGACAATAAATGAATTAGACTATATTTTAATTCAAAGGTAACATTTGTGTCAAAATTAGGAAAAGTTATGTAGTGAGGTTATTGGTTCAAATTTGGTTTGGCGAGTTCTCATAGAGTTCAGTTATTCTCAATGGTTTCTGTTATTTCACTAATTATAATGTTGCACTGCTTTCAAATAATTGTTTCTTTCCTGATCTTTTTTGTAGTCTTATCGATCTATTAATTATATTATAAATTACCTTCCTTTGAAGATCTCATAATGAACATACATACCTGGAATTCCTTGACAACGGATCTAAATTTTGATGTAACTATCATCTGTACCCCAAATTAATTCCCGGATTCTTACAATCAATAAATACAATATAAGAAAGTAGGAGTCGATCCTACGACGAATTCTTATTCATCAATTGTTATGAAGGAAAATAATTAAAAAAGGCGTTATGAAATCTTTTCAAAAGGAAAATAAAGGAAATAATAAATGAGAATTCTTAATAAAACACACCTTAGTATACGGTTGCTTCTACCTTTGAAACTATAATTGATTATTGGTAAAAATAATTTTTCATCAATTATATATTCAAAGTGATACTAAATATCCGTCTTTCTTTAAGATTTTTTAATTGAAAATACGTAATTCAATAAACACTTACTACTTAACGATATTCAATCTAAAATTTAATTAAATAACAACGTTAAGAAAAGAAAGACCTTCAAAGCAAGATAACACAACATCTGTAGTTGCATTTAATTGAGTTGAACGATTTTCCTAAGATTAGTAATTTTTGATGTAGCAAATTAAAACTCTAAGTTACTACAAATGATTAAAAGAATTGAAATTTTACATATTCAAACTTTAATATAGCAAATGATCATTTCAGTCAGTAAACTAATCATACACATTAGAAATCAATAAAAACAATCTTAAAATAGAAGTATAGAAATATAATTTAATACACAAATAAATGAAATACTTTCACAATAAAACCCAGTTGCCTCATAATATTCAAAGTTCTAAAATGGATGGATTTGCTTCTTCACATCTTGCCTCTATTTAAAAGCCAATTGAACCCATATGAAGAGTCTTATGTTTGTGATCCGTTAGATCCCTTAGATCATAACTTCATTGATTTCCACCCAAATCTAGCCAAGATAAGGTTTAAATCATTTTTTACACATTTTTCCCTTGCAGATTCAACATCTAGAAATTGTAAATTCTATTGATCGTGCCCATGTCTAAAATCACACAAGATTGTTTTCTTCCATATTTTAATTTGATTCTAATAATTTGATCAAAATCTATAAAATGAAGTGTTTTGTAGGTCAAATCTCCTTGATTCACACTTCATTATTATTAAGATTTCTCCTCCATTTAAGTTTTTAATTTGTATTAAGGCCTAACATTTTTCTAGTCAAATAGTATCTTCAACCTTTATTATGTAAAAACAAACAAAATATTGAATTTAAACATATTAAGATACAATTATATAAGGTTTTAAATGCAAAAAAATTAGGTAAAATTATGACAAATCACGAGTCAATAGTGGACATAGTTATGTCGGTGAAGGTGTAAGCTTCTGCAACCATGTACGAGTTGAAAGACGATATTTGAGGATAGATATGCCCATGTGAAGTTAGACATAAACTTGTAAGTGGATGAAACAACCATGTCTATTAATCATATAAGTCATTAGAATTGTGTATCAAAGCAATGTTAAGTTATGAGGGACATGGTCACCACACACGACCGTTTGGGAGACCTTAGGCATTTTAAAAATCTTATCTTTATAGATTTTGAAAGTTTAATAAGAGACATAAGTTACATAGGATAGAAACTCATGATAATAGAAGAGTTTTAGAATCCAAATAGTATTGTTTAATTATAGTTTTGGTTGAAGTTTAATTTCTAGGATTAGTTCGGAGTAGTATTGGTGTATGTGTCTATATATATATCAATTTATACTTAATCATATAAATTTTTTAGAAAATATTTAATTGTACTAGCTAAAGTAGAGAGAACTAAGAAAAATATTAGACATGGTTATCTTGTGAGGTGTTCTTGAGTGAGATAGCTCGAAACATTTATTGGTTATATCTTGCTATTTGATTTAGTGGATTTATTGTCAATTTATCCTATGGTTTTTATATTTACACCAAAGGATTTTCCACTTTTGATCCTGTGTGCAATTTATCTATATCGTTTGAGTAGTTTGTTATTAGTTAAGTGGTCTCATCAATTTTGTGGTTGTCATTGCTTGGAGCCCAACTACTAGTATCAGAGCGTTAGGTGTGGAGAGTGGAAATAACTTTATGGAGAATTTGACGTCGACCAACCACTCAACAAGGAGACATATGATGGAAGATCTCTTGCATTGCAAGTATCTCTATGATCTAATTGATATGGACAAAAGTGTAAAAGATGTTGTCCCACCTAAGCCAGAGAATATAATAGAAAATAATAGGAAAAGATGAAACAAAAAGCCTTGGGAACTATTAGACAATTGATTTATATCAGCATATCTAACCATATCTCCCAAAAGATAGATCCGTTAAAGTTGTGCAAGAAATTGAAAGGTTTTTATTAGAGAAAGATCACTTATAATAAGGCCTCCTTGATTAAAAAGATTGTGAACTTGAAATTGAAGGATGGGAAATCATTGTCAAGGCATTTCAATAATTTTCAGGATATCACTAACAAGTTGACTACAATGAAGATCATACTTGATGATAAGCTTCAAACTTTGTTCCTATTGAGTTCCTTGTCGGATAGCTGGGAAATTTTAGATGTGACTATTAGAAACTTAACTTAAATGGTGTGTTTTCTTAGGATGTGGTCAAAGAGAGTATGTTTAATGAAGAGATTCTGAGGAAAGAGATTGATGTCAACAATAAATAGGCTTTTATGGTAGAGAACAGAGGAAAAAACAAGAGTAGAGGTTTCAAAGAGTAGGGAAAGTCTAACAACAGATTGAAGATTAGAGATAGCAAGAAGACTAGGACAAGTCACAATTGCACCAAACTTGGTCATATAAAGAAGTTACGTTACAAGTGGAAGAGAGACTAGAAGATGAAAGACATCAATAAAGATAGTGACAACATTAACACTATACCAACAGCCTTAAGCACAAAAAATAAGGTGTTGTTGATCTATATGCCCAGTGAGTGTCTCCCTATTAATATATTCGATTGGCTTATCGATATAGGGGCTACCTGTCACTATGTTATGAAAAGGGAATACTTCACCAATTACAGGGGTGGTGATTTTGGAAGTGTGAAGAAGGGAAATCAAAGCTCTGCTAGCTTCATCGACACGGTAACATTTGAGTTTAGACCTATATGGGGTGCATGTTGACCTTAAGAGGTATTCGACATATTCCATAATTGCGTGTTAATTTATTATTGATAGGATTGAATTATCTTATATTTTTATGTATTTCCATGTGATTTCAATCCTATTTTCAAGATAAAATGCTTAAATTTTGTTCAATTTGTTTTGAATGCTAGGTTAGATATGTTGATATATATTTGAGACCAAAAAGACAAGATTCTAAAGCAAATTGGAGCACAATTGTTTAACAAGGAAAAGGCACAAAATGAAAAGAGATTATAGCTTGTTAGTGGCGGCATAAAACAAAAATGGAGACTTGAAGAAAAGAATGTGAGCTGCATAGATTATGGTGAGGAGCAAAGCATGCAATAGGTGGATAAATGTTGAATAAATCAGCAACGTGAAGGCATTAGCATAAGCTTAAAATGACATGCAAGCAACTGGTGAACCAACCCAAAACGACAACAAGAAAAAGAGCAAAATGCTAGCTTTCATACGTTAATGCATGCGTAAAATGCAAGTGTTGCAGCTAGCATTTAACGCATGCGTATAATGCAAGCATTGTAGCTAGCATTTAACTCATGCGTAAAATGCTAGCGTATTACACAGCTGTAAAGGAGAGGCGGGCATAAACAAGAAACGTGAATAGGGTAAGGGGAGTAAATCTCTATTTGTCCCATCACACTACAGTGGGAGGAAAGTCGCGAGGGAGAAAATAAGGAGTGGCGGTAGAGAAAACAGTAGCGTGGCTGGTAGTGTGAAACGGAAAAGGAGCAAATGTGAATAGTACAGTGGGCAACAAACTATAATTGTCAAATCATAAATAGTAATTAGGAAGAGAAGCTTGTGGAGAAGAGAACCGAAAAGAGGGTTTTCGGTTGGGATATTAATGGGAGCTTAAGCATTTTTTCAGAAGAGATCCATAAAAGGATAAACGTCCCGACGCTAGTTCGGAAGTGATATCGACATCAACGACCCAGGTTAAGTGTATTTTTTTCAGTTTTTGTTATTTCTTTCTCTTATTAGAAATTGGTTGTGTTATTCTATGTTAATTGATTTGGATTTTGTGCATAGATAATCAGATTTTCATTGTTGTTCAGTTATTTGTGTATGAACCCATAGGGTATTGTGAAGGGATGATTTTAATGTGTTCATTGAATCGTTTGATTGCATACCCATTGCTAGAATTTCGATATAATCCGTAATTGTTATGTTGAAATTCATATATAGCGACTAATGATTCGTAATTATTAAGGATAATATGACCTAGGTTAAATGATGTATCATATGTAGTTGTTGCCTTGATTAATTATTTTTCCTAATTCATAATGCTACTGCCTAATTAAATCTAGAGATCGTATCCTAGGTTATTTAGTGGTTAGGTTTAATTAATGATCATATCTTGATTAGACAAAACCTAAGGAAAAACTCAGATTGATTATTAACCCACGATTAATAGTTTTTAGGAGAGGCTTGAGAACAACAAATCAATGAAATATGCTTAATTAGGGTGTAGGTCAAGATTGAACCAAAAAATCGAATCCCTATCGAATTCTCCATTTTTATCATTTTTCGCATGTTTTTTAATTTTTTGTTAGTGTAGTATTATTTTATTTTCTTATTCCAAAATCCAAACCCCCTCTTATTTTTCCTAAACATCGATTAATTTCATTTTATAAGCTAACCGAACACTCCCAATGGGATCGACCTAGACTCACCACTACTACAGTAGAAGTCTAGTTATTTTATTTTAACTAGCGCTACGATGCGCAGATCAATTGTCTACGAATGTATTTGACTAAAAAGGGTATCAACACACTTTTAGAGATGACAAGTAGAAGCTATCTAAAAGAGCCTTAATGATTGCTCTCGGTGTATTATACTAAACTATGTACTAGACATATTTAAATATGCGTGCTAAAGAACTACAAGCAGTTGAAGGGAACAATTTTGCTGATTTGTGGAACCAAATATTAGGACATATTAGTAAGAAGTGGATCAAGTTGCTAGTTGCCAAACCATTTTTCCTACAAAGACTACTATTTATCTCAACCTGTAAGATTATTTCGTGACTAAAAAACAACATCAAGTTTCATTTTATAAAAGGTCTACTGGGAGGAACTAAGTTGGAGCTAGTGCACTACAATATGTATGGTCCCATAGAGGTTGAGTCCTAGGTGATAAGAAATACTTTGTTAATTTTATCGATGATGCTACACTCATGACTTAGATCTTTATGTTGAAAATAAAAAGGCTAGGTATTTGATACCTTTCAAAATTTTCATGCTATTGTTAAAAAGGAGATAGAGAGAGAGCTAAAGTATGTCCAAATTGACAATGGAGGTGAGTATACATTCAATAAGTTTGAGGATTATTGTGCGAAACATGCAATAAGGCATGAGAAGATAGAACATGGTATCCCACAACACAATGGTATTGTCGAGAGGGTGAATACAACTATTATAGAGAAGGTTCAGTATATACTTCGAATGTCCAATCTACTAAAGTCCTTTTGGGGTGAGGCGATCCAAATCACATTATAGGTGATCAATAAGGGGTGAGGCGATCCAAATCACATTATAGGTGATCAATAGAACTCCTTTATTCCCCTTGGAGATTCACATTCCTCAGAGAGTATGAAAAGGGAGGAATTTGACTTATACGCATTTGAGGGGTTTCAGATGCAAAATCTTAAAGCACATGCCAAAGGAGTAAAGATCAAAGTTGAATTTGAAGACTACTTGTCTATTTGTTTTGTATAAAGATGAGGAGTTTGGCTATAAACTATACAACTTGAAAAAGCAAAAAGTTGTTCGAAGTAGGGACATAGTGTTTTACGAGCATAAGATGGGTGCGGATCTCATAAAAGAAGACAAGACTATGTCCAATAGTTTGTATTTTGATACTACAAATTCTTCTCTTGTTTCTACTATTATTGATCAACCTACAAGTGAAGAAGGAAAAAGAAATGAGTTGGCATAGGATGATGATGATTAGGTGTAATTTGATAGAGATGAGTCTCATAAACCATATCTTGCGGATGATGTAGAAGAAGTCCATGAGCATTATAGGCAAGGTAAGCAACCTGCTTAAGCTTTGGAAGGTGTTCAACTTATAAGGTCAACTAGATTTAAGAAGCCTTCAACTAGATACCCAAGTTCAAAATATCTCCTAGTGACTACTGAGAGAGAGTCGAAGAATTTCTAAAAAGTGCTATCACTCAAAGATAAAGACTCTTGGCTTAAAGAAATGTAAAAGGAGATCGATTTTATGGATAAGAATGGTGTCGGCATGTTGATGATGGTGGTTTCTAAGAGTAAACTTGAGCTTTATAGTAAGCTCGTAGGGATAAGTTTTAAGTGATTAATAGGGTAGTAAATTTCTCCTCTTAAATGTGCTGGAGGGGAGATTGTTGTAGGTTCAACCCTATTTTAGACATGTTTGTTAGATTAGTTCCATTAAATTTGAGCTTCGAAAGTGTCAACTGTCTTCATAGATCAAAAAGAACAAAGATTAGGCAGATTCAAGGCAAAATCAATAAGTTGAAGTTGTTTATGGAGCACATGACCATGTTAATAGTAATCATGACTGTGTGGATGAATGTGTAAGCTTATGTAACCATGTATGAGTTGAAAGATAACAATCATGTAAGTGGAGGACACGGTCATGTTTGTCAATCATATAAGTCACTAGAACTGTGTACCAGAGTAATGTCAAGTTATAAGGGGCACGGTCACCACATATAGCCTTGTGCGGTTTAAATCTTTTTTTTTTCATATTTTAAAAGTTTGATATGAGACAGAAGTTGCATGAAACAAAAACATATGATGAGAAAAAAGCTTTAAAGTTTAAATAACATTGTTAAATATAGTTTTATTGAAGTTTGATTTCTAGAATTAGTTGGGAGTAGTATTAGAATATATCAATTTGTATTTAATATTGGAAGTTTTGAGAAAGTTTTTTTAAGAGTGCTAACAAAAGGAGATAGAGCTGAAAAAATGACTAGTTGTGGATATTTTGTATCGTGTTCTTGAGTGAAGTAGCTCGAAACCTTTATTGTTTGTATCTTGATATTTAATTTAGCATATTAATTGTTTGTATCTGCCATGATTTTTATCTTTACCTTGGAAGGTTTCTTATGTTAAATCTTGTGTATAATTTATCTTTCATTATTTTATATTGTTTAAGTTGTTTGTTATTGGTTTAGTGTTTATATCCATCTTGTGGGTATTATTATTTTGAGCCCAACTATAATCAATGATATATTAGTGATGTCATATATAATAATTCTTAATATTAGTCCATATTGGACAATTTGCTTTTCAATTAAAGATAGTATCAGCCAAACAACCAACAGCTTTATTTCGTATTGTAATTCCCTAAAGAGATAGAGTATCTTAAGGAATTAAATGAATTATACACGAAGTATTCAACCTTAAGGCAAGGGTACCTTTCAAAAAACCTTAAGGCAAGGGTCCATAAAAACCTGATAAAACGAATTGACAGTACGTGGCCAGCCACCTTTACTTCCGCCTAATTCTTGGGATTTCTTATTTTCTTAAGTCACATTTATCGCGATTATCATAACAAAATGATATATGTACGTCAGAAACTAGAAAACTTGTGTATGGAAGATAATCGTACGCTTGATGAATCTGCAATATTTGAAAAAAGTTACTGTTGGCAACTAGAAATTTCCGTACATCTAGGTTTAAATTTCATAAGGACTTGGCGTTAAAGAAACATAATACTTTTATTTCATAAAAATTTGGTGGTGGTTGAAAAACGTACGCACAAGGACCAAGTGTCAGTTCAAGAGCTGTCATTGATGGTCACTTGTATTTTTCAACCTGAATTTCCTATAACTTCCTAACAGTTTCGTTTACAGCAACTTTTCTGATATAATTAGCTTTGATTCTCTGTAGATATCCAATGCTCAAAACCCATGATCTGATTTTACGAAGTTTTCATTTGCCTTGGTAAATCGACTTCAAAGAACAGTTCACATTTAGGGTGGTTAATAATAAAAGAATTTTATTTATTTAATTATACCATGAATTAATAATTTAAAATTAAATAATCTTTTTAATTTTTAATTTTCAACATATCTTGTATCTGAAAGTTTCTTTTTACTTTTTGATAAAGCCTTGAAGAAGTGCCAGTTGGATTGCTTGGCTTGTGTGATTTGTAAAATATATTGGTTGCTCATCTTCTGTCCACTTCTTCACATGACAGATTTTAACGTAGCTGGATGTACACTGTTAGACTTTTCTTATAGGCTGCTCTCCAATCGCTTACATTTCTCCTGTCTGTCTGTCACCAACTAGACGACAACTTGTAAACACTTCAATTTCAAGTTTTGAACACAGGTTTCACTTGTCTTTCACCTCTGGCTTTCCACGATCCAACAGTCCACTGACTCTCCATGTACTATAGTTATTGAAATCTAATTTACAACAAAAATTTGGAAACCCTTCTTTTTCAATGACAGCCTCAAGTTCAGTTGCACAACCATGTTGTTTGTATGGGGCATAGAATAGATTTCTCTACACAAAATATAAGAAAAATGATTTGGTAGGTGCGTTTGTTGTTTTGTTTCCTTCTTCTGGGCTTGTGGGTCAATTACGCTTTTGTCGTCTAACTGGTAATCGCAAGGAGGCTTCCATGTAAACACCAACCGACCCTTGGAAAGCAAGACAAGACCAATTTTCGCGTATATTGATTGGTAGATAGATAAAAGGTATTTAAAATGTTTATTTTATTTTAATCGAAACAATTATTAAAATAAATTAAATGAAAATTTAGAAAAGTTGTTATCGTTTATTTTTGATGCCATTATATCTTTTTAAGTAATTAAAAACAATAAATTATTTTCAAAATATATGAGTGTGTGAAGAAAAATATTATATATACAACAATAATAACACTTAGTGATAATTATGCTGAAATAAGAAGTCCAAAAAGATTTAATAATACATAATTTTACCTTTACTGTTTTAAAATTAGTCACCTTACTTGAAATTCAGATGCAGAATATGAGAAGCAAGTTTTCCGGATAGTTCGAAGCTTACAATTACAATTACTGACTAGTTTTAACGGATCGTCCCAGACTTTGAGAATTATATTAGCTAAATATAAACCTTAAACTGGCATTGGATGCAGCATCAAATCTTGGAGGTTGTCGCAAATCTGAACTAAGTGGCATCCAACTCGGTTCATGCATAACGTTTTAGTTGATCTGCGGTTTCTGTTCACCGCAGGCTATCCACTACCGAGTCTTTGCAGAATAATATTTTAAAGATTTCAGAAGCTACTAAACATTATATGTAGTCGGAAATGAAAATGTGACTAACGGAATGGTAACCAAAATAGACCTTAGGAGGTGCTTGGTTGATAAATTTAGAAAGGGATTAATGAGCAAGAAACGAAAAAAACTTGAGTAATTGGTTGTTGATTATTATTATAAGAGCATAGTTAAAATAATGAAACTCATTCTTTATTAGTGATTTTTTTTAAAAATATTTTAAATAGTAATTAATTAATTAAAATATAATTAATTAATTAATTAAAATATTATTAATTACAATATAATTAATTAATCATTATATTTTGACTAATTATAATGTAATTAATTAATTAATTATATTATAATCAGTCAAAATATAATTCACTCATCAATTAAAATATTATAATTAATTAATTGAAATAATATAATTAATTATATTATAATTAATTAAAATATAATTAATTAATTAATTACAATACAA
>JAOQMS010000004.1:6436454-6453959 GCA_027563885.1 Erythroxylum longipes | reverse complement strand
AGTTTGTACTAATTTTGAGAAATTGGAAATGGTTGTATTGTGTAATTTGAAATGGGCCCAAGTGGCTAATAAAAGTTCCTGTTGATTTCATTGTATTGTTTCAAATGGTTATAAAACAAAGTGGAACGTTTTGGTTATCATTGTGTTATCATTTTCTGTACTTTATGTTTAAGGTTTTTAAAAAAATTATACCGACTGTTTGAATGTTTAGTGATGTGGCACGCCGCCCTCGCGGGGCACGGACTCGGATATCACTATCGATATCGGGTTCGGGTCCAGCGGGAGTGGGGTGTTACACTTTGGACCTTTCACCATATCCAATCAAATATCCACTTATAGTCCTTGGATCTAGCTTCTTTTCTTGTGGATTATAAACTCTTACTTCATAAGGTCATCCCCAAATGCGTATATGTCGTAAACTCAGTTTCCAACCTTTCCATAACTCAAATGGTGTTTTAGAAACAATCTTGTTAGAACTCGATTTAATATATACACTGTCGTTTTAAGAGCTTCAGCCCATAAGGATTTAGGAAGTTTAGATCTGCTAAGCATACTCCTCACCATGTCTAATAATATTCAGTTTCTTCTTTTTGCTACACCATTTTGGTCCTGAGACCCAGGCATGGTGTATTGAGCTATTATCCCATGCTTTTCAAGAAACTTCGCAAATGGACCAGGTGTTTTTCCACCCTCAGTGTATCTACCATAAAATTCTCCACCTCTATCTGATCTCACGATCTTTATTTGCTTCCCACATTGTTTCTATACTTTTTTTTTAAATACCTTAAAGGCATCTAATGCTTCGTTCTTATTATGAAGCAAATAGAGATACATATATCGCAAGTAATCATCTATAAATGGGAAGAAGTATTTCTGACCATACAAGTCCATTTCTGAACTACAAATGTCTGTATGTATGATCTCTAATATGTCTAAACTCCTCTAAGCACCTTTCTTTTTCATGTTAGTCTGCTTTCCCTTTATGCAATCCACACAAACATCAAAATCAGCAAAATCTAGAGTATTAAATACTCCATCATTCCTAGTTTTTTAATTCTTTCAAGGGAAATATGTCTCAATCTTCGGTGCCACAACATAGAGGATTGTTCATTTATAACACATCTTTTAATACCAGCATTACTATCGATATGCATTATATTATGAAATACATTTTCTTACAAATTAATTCAGAAAAGACCACCAATCATTGTACCATTCCCAACAAGATTAGATCTATGATACAAACCAAATGATGTATTTGAAATGTTAAAGTAATATCCCATACTTGAAACTGAAATCAAATTTGTTAAGAAACTTGGAATATAAAATGTTCTTTCCAAATTCAAAACAAAGCTAGAATTTAGAACTAATTTGCATGTCCCAATAGCTTCCATATGTGAACGCATCTTGTTGCCGGAATAAATGCATTGTTCATTGCCCACTAGATTCCTGTAGTTTAGAAAACCCTGCAAGGTATTGGAAATATGGATTGTAGAACTAGAATCAATCCAC
The DNA here is from genome assembly GCA_027563885.1 of Erythroxylum longipes. Classification (NCBI taxonomy): domain Eukaryota; kingdom Viridiplantae; phylum Streptophyta; class Magnoliopsida; order Malpighiales; family Erythroxylaceae; genus Erythroxylum; species Erythroxylum longipes. The sequence goes on along the minus strand of JAOQMS010000004.1, from coordinate 6,452,447 downwards.
CAAGTGTTATGATAAGCATCAACCATATTAGATTCATAACAAACAAGTGAGATTGAAATACCTTTCTTCATAAGCCAAGCCTTAAATTTGGCACAATCCTTCTTTATATGCTCTTTATTTTTCTAGAAATGGCACTTGGGATTGAAATCCTTTTTAATCTCAGTATGAACTGGTATTTTACCCTTTCCTTTTTGTTTGGCTTGCCCTCTATTCCTTCCTTCTGTAGTCATATGTGCACTTTCACCCACTTCCATTACTAATCTCTCTTCCTCTTGAACACACATGGTCAGAAGTTCATTGATAGACCATTTATCCTTATGTGTGTTGTAAGAGATTTTAAAGGGTCCATATTGAGGTGGAAAACAATTAAGTATGTAATATACAAGGAAAGACTCAGGCATCTCAACCTTAAGAGACCTTAGTTGAGCCGCAATGTCCCTCATTCACATGAAGTTCTTATGCACACCTCTAACACTTATGAGCTTCATTGATAATAACTTAGTCATGAGGGTTCTAGCTAGGGCCTTAACTGAAGACTCAAATTATTCATCAATAGCCTTCAATAGATTGCTAACATGATCACACTCTCCAATAGAACCACGAATACTAAAATGAATTTTGTTCTTTACATACATCATATTGAGGCGATTATATCACTCCCGACGTTCATAAAAAGCAATTTCAGACTGAGTGCTAGTTTCAGGAGGTACAGGTGGTTCATCTTTTCGGATAGCATAATCAATGTCTATACACTCTAATTAGAGGAGAATCATCTCTTTGCATATTTTAAAGTTATCACCATTCAATTCGGAAATATCACATTGAATATAAGAAAAATTCACAGGTTGAATAACTGCACAAAATTCAAATTACATGCTTAAGTCACTAAATTTGTTGAAGCAAAGAAACATGTATCAAGTTTTACCAATTTTAAAACAAGCAATTATATTTCATTTGTGAATCATATAACACTGTGGGCTAAGCTTTAATTAAAAGATTCATATATGCTCTTTATGATGAAACTATCAAATTATATTCTTTTTCTTAATACCTGTGGGTAAATTAAGAAAAAGACAATTTGCTATTCTATCCTAATTAACCATGCAAATATAATAAATCTTCCTGTGGGATAAAATTTATTATATTTAAATATGATTAATTACAATTTGTGTCATTTTACTAGAAGTGATCCATAACACGTAATATATATTTTTAATTAATCAAAGATGCTGTGGTTAATCTTCAACTAATTAAAATTATATCGATCATATGACACCTCATTTTATGCAAAACTATGAATAATAAAGGTTCTACATAATCCTTTACAATTTATTAATAATGAATCAATATCATATATTTGCATTATTATTATTATATATATATATATATAATTTAAAATCAAACAATGATGTAAATCATGTAATTTAATAAAATTGGACTAATCTCAAAGTTGAAACCAAAATGTTAATATAATATAAAGATGGAACACTTTCAATCCAAAAAAACCATTTATTATGTACCCCACGTTACAAGTGATTGGAGTAATTGTTCCATAAATGATGTTTATGTTTTACATATAAAGCTTACATTAAAACAATTTCTGGAGTTTACAAATACTTTTCCTAAGATGGTCCCACGATACTTAGTTTGTTTTGTTTCCTCTCAAATATATCAGGGAACAATAGAAGCAAACACAAATTCAAAGCAATGACTAAGTCAACATTTGTGGGTCCCATAAAAAGATGTTGAGTAACAAAGGTTATGCTTAACTAAAGCTTTCCACGAGAACAAGGTTTCTGCAAACCTTTATTCAAACTTTCCAAACAATGGCCCACGTTAAAAGGTTGAATTGTCAAAATTCATACAGTACAAATGTACTAACAATTAAATGGGACTTGATCCTCTGTGCCAACAACCCTGACCCAACCCTGTGCCACTCTATCCTAACCATCCATTTATGTAACCATCCATTTATGTGGGACCCACATAAATGGATGGTTAGGATGGAGTGGCACAGGGTTGGGTCAGGGTTGTTGGCACAAAGGATTTGAGTTGCAATTAAATCACACATGGTGGGCCCATGAAAATTAAATTGATAACTTGCAATTTAGCAAAGAATGAAAAATGCAGGATTCGTCGCCTTTAACCTCTGGACGGGTCGACTTGACCTGCATCCAACCCATTTTACAAAACCACTATATCTTGGCTTCTTAAACTCTATTTTTAATGATTCAAAAACCATTTTAAGCATAATTAAATTTCTCACAATACAGTGACTTTAACAACATCAATATATGCAACAAACAAAAAACCCAGTCACGCATATAATTACAGAAAATCAACTACATAAAGGTAGAGAAAAACTTGCTCTGATACCAACTGTTAGACATGATAATAATCTATATAAATGTCTATTATAGAAAAATGAAAATTCGAAATGTTATTACATATCTCTTGCCATTGATGTTAAGAGATTTTGGACAGATATGAGAGAGCTCTTCTAAGCTTTTAACAAATTCAATAAGATGGTGTATCAAAAAAATGTCAAGCTTAGGGACCCAATACCCCTTTCACAGAATTTATATTCCTTGTTATCTTCCATCAGAACAACAGAAGTTGGTAATGAACAAACGTGAGGTTTCATCAAAAACCAACAGACACGACCTATAGTAAATGGTGCAACCGGACGGTCCAACGGACAACAACAAGTCCTTAACTAAAAATGATAACCGATTGCTTCGCCTAAAATTTCTTCAATAGAAAGCATACCCTTCATTCTCCAGCATACTAGTCATATATTATTATTAAGCTTGAAAAAGAATATGGATATCCTATATGTGGTCCTTGTATACCAAAACTCGTATGCTATCATTGATTGCTACACCTGCATTGTTGGTACTTAATAGTATCTAGAATGTCAACAAATAGAATGTACAACTCTGTACCAACAGAAGAAGAGGCTACATGGTTACGTACCTACTAGCAAGCAAACTTAAAATCTAGAAGATGTCTTATGCTGATTTTCATCAAAGTCTTGTCTTAATGGAAGATAAATTGCCACTAATGACTATCTGAATTCATAAATGCTGAAGGATATTCTCAATAAAAACATGGGATCAAAAAAATGTGAATTAATAATGCTAAAAATTCTTGTTGATAGAAATAAAGTCCTAAGTAGTAAGTATAAATTAATTTCAATTGAATCACTTTCCTTTTCCTTTCTATTAATAATGTGATATGCTTCCAACTGTCCACTTATTGCCAGTATAAGACCTATAATATAAATGTATGGTCATAAGCATTCTCCAGTAAGTAAAACCTCAGTAAAACAAACATAAGATTTGTCCACGTTTTCTATTGCTACGATTTGATTAAAAATTATTACTTGACTACGAAATTTCAAGATCGTAGACTATTAAAGCAATATCTCTAACATTAAAAATTTCATAGGTTTTCTAAACTATTATCTATGTTTAAAATATGCTACATTTGATATTCGTATCTAATAAGATTTGACGATATTTTTTAGGTGCAAATTTAGTTTTATAGCAAAAAGTTTTTAGCTACGAAATATTTTTAGTAACTAATAAGCTTTGTTGACATTTTTTTAATGTGAACTTAATTTCCTAGCAAAAAGTTTTTAGCTACAAAATTTGAATAAAATTTTGTAGCTAAAACATAAATTTCTTCCCTATTATAACTTCCAACTATATTTTTAAGAAAAAAATTTTATGACCAAAAAGTTTTCCAACTGTCCACTTGTTGTCAGTATAAGACCTGTAATATAAACGCATGGTCATAAGCATTATCTAGCAAGTAAAACCTCAGTACCACAAAAATGAGTTTTGGCTACATTTATTTCGCTACAATTTGACTAAGAATCATTATTCGGTTATGAATTTTCAAAATCTTAGCCTATTGAAACAGTAACTCTAACATTAAAATTTTTACAGATTTTTTAAAAACAATTAGCTACGTTTAAAATAAGTTATGTTTGATATTCATATCTAATAAAGTTTGGCGACATTTTTTTACTACAAACTTAGTTTTGTGGCAAAACTTTTTTAGTTATGAAATATTTTTTTGTAGCTAATAAGCTTTAGCGACTTTTTTAAATGTGAACTTAATTTCGTAGCAAAACGTTTTGAAATACAAAATTTTATTTGTAGAAATTTGTCCCCTGTTATAACTTTTAGTTATATTTTTACGAAAAAATTTTTTGTAACAAAAAATTTTTAGCTACGAGATTTTATTCATAGTTAAAACACAAATTTGTTCCTGATTCTTTCATCTACATTTTTCCACTACAAAAATTTTTTCTAGCCAAAAAATGCCCCTAATTATTTTATTTGATAACATAACTGACCAGTTTGTTTCCTTTCATTATTTCCTCTCATTATTTCTTCTTCTCAACATGGCTGCGAAGCTATCTTTGTTTTGGCTTTGATTGTGGTAGTCTTGGCTTTGATTATGGTGCTCTGATTGTGGTAGTCTTCTTCTCTAGTTCTCAAGTATTCTCCTATTCTGGCATTGATTGTGGTTATCTTGGTTGGTTGTGCTCTAATTGTAGTGGCCTTCTTCTCTGGTTCTTAGGTACTCGTCTGGTCTCCCACTTTCACACTCTCTCTCTCTTGTTTTCTTTGTAATGCCTTTGGTGACTTCCTCTAGGCCCCAAAATATTTCATGAAGAGTGTTAGATCCAAACAATCTTGTTCTTGCAAAAGCTATGGACAGAACAATAGAGTCACAGGTGGTGGTGATTGAGCCATAGTGTGAGAATTTTTCATATTCTGATACTAAATGGCTTAACGTTATGTAATTAATAAGTATGAATGTCATGTTTTTAAGGTAACTAACAATGTTCTTGATGGGAGCACATTCATATATGTTATTCCACTCAAATTATTGACATCCATAAGATTCTTTTCTCTTTTGAAAATATACACCATCAAATTGGAAGTTGAGAGCTTAGACGAATTCTAAAAAAGCAGACTCTTCAAGCAAAAACATCAATAGTTGGATTTATTTCCTTTCTTCGGCATTTAGTTTATATATGCTATTCTAATGTATATTATTGTTGAATATATATGTTAGAATTAACTTACATTTGGTATCAGAGCATTATAACCTTTGCCTTGTTTTAGTTTTTGGAGAATTTTGAATTCTGAAAAAAAATTCAGATTAAAAAATTTTCATTTTAGAGTTTTTTGGGATTTTTTTTCAATTAAAGGTAGAAATCTTCAATTGATTGTTTTAGAAGTGTTTCTACATTTTTTAAAAAATAGATTTTGTGATGTTTTTATGATCTGGTTTTGTTTGGTATCTGGTGGGTTGTGAATTAGGTTGTTATGAACGCGTTAGAAGTTAAAGAAGAATCTTATAACCAAATGACTTCATTTTTGTTTGTTGTTTAAAAAACCAATTATGATGCAATGGCTGAGGCTTGAACCTTTGCCTTTATAAGGCACATAGTGAGCATTTGCCATATGGACTAAGGCTTGTATTATAATTTATCATGCACTGAAATTATATTTGTATAAACATTCAACATGAACCAAATTATCGAATGATTATTACATCAATTTTGCATTGTGAATAGAATTTTGGATAAAATGTTTTAGTGATTAATTATTAGGGCTTATCCACAACAACACTAATTATATAAAATTATATATTTATGTAATTAATCACATAAAAAGTTAATACATTAAATTATAGTTAATTATTTTAGTATAATAAATTTTATCTCATAAGAATTTTCATTATATTTGAACAATTAGGATGAAATATCAAATTATTTTTTTCTAATTTTCATACAGGTATTAGAAATTGGAATATAATTTGATAGTTTTATCATAAAGTTTAGCATAAATCTGTTTGAATTAAAAATTGAAATCTAGCCGAAAGGCAATTTTTATGTCATTTGATTTATGTCTTTTAAGATATGTTTACATTGGTAGAACATATATATAATTTATTAGCCTCAGTTTATTAACAAGTAGCGTGTATGTTTAAATTATGCAGCTATTCAAACTATTAGTTGCTCTGATACAAGTTGCGAAATTCCCGAATTACGGGGTTGAAAACTAGAAGATTTAGAAGGAGAGAATTCTTCTTTATATGGGGTGGAAGAACATTGATTTTGCTATTCGGAAGGACAACCCACCTAAGCTAACTGAGGCTAGCACTACAACTGAAATTGCTTTTTATGAGCGTTAGGAGTGATTTAATAGCTTAGGTGTGATGTTCATAAAAACCAAAATTTCTACTGCCATTTTTGGTTCTGTAAAATAGCATGACAATGTCCGTGCTCTACTGAAGGCCATTAGTGAGCAATTTGAAACTTAAAAAAAACACTTGCAAGCACCCTAATTATGAAGTTTTCATTTACATGCCTCACCAGTGTCCGAGTTATGCATAAGCACATCACAAACATGAGGGACATTATTGCTCAGTTAAAGAAACTCAAATTCTTTCCTCTTGCATTACATTTTGAACACCTTTCCACCACTATATGGACCCTTTAAAATATCTTATAATACAAATAAGGATATGTGGTTAATAAATGAATTAATGACCATGTGTGTTCCAGAGGAAGGGAAATTATCAACGGAGAAAGGAGAGTATACGCAGAGTGCACATCTGGTTGTTCAAGGAAAGAAGAAAAACTAAGCCAACTCAAGGGGAAAAGGTCAAATACCTACCTAAGTTGACATTAAAAAGGAATCCAAGTGTTTCTTTTATAAGAAAAATGACACATGAAAAAGGATTGTGTTGAACATAAAGAATGACTTGAAAAGAAAGGTAATCTAATCTCGTTAGTTTGCTTTGAATCCAATATGATTGAAGTTTATCATGAATCATGGTAGATTGATTCTAATTTTACAATCTATATTACAAATGAGTTGTAGCATTTACATAACCTAAGGAAACCATTAGGAAGTAAGCAGTCTATCTTATCCAAAAACAAGATGTGTTCACGTATGGAGGTTGTTGGTGATTGCAATTTAGTTTTATGTACTGTTTTTATTTTAAAATTAGAAAATATATTTTATATTCCCAATTTCTCTAGGAAATTGATTTCAGTTTCAATACTTGTGCCATTTGGATATTCCTTTCATTTTCAGATGAATTTTTTAAGTTAAATTATAAATCTGAATTTGTTGGGGATGGTACATTATTTGATGATCTTTTCCATTTTAATTTACAAGATAATATATGTTATAATTCAACACATGTTCATGTTGGAACAAATTGTTGTGTTATGAGTGAAAATTCCTCTATGTTGTGAAACTGGAGATTAGGACATAACTTCATAGAAAGGATTAAAAGATTGATGAATGACAGAACACTTAGTACTTTGGATTTTACTAATTTTGAAACATATATAGACTGCATAAAGGAAGAACAGAACAACATATCAAAGAAAGGTGCCAAGAGAAGTTTAGACATACAAGAGATCATCCATACAAAAATTTGTAGTCCAGATATAGACTCATATGGTCAGAAATAGTTCATCTCATTTATAAATGATTACTCACGATATATGTATCTCTAATTGTTTCATAACAAGAATGAAGCACTAAATGCTTTAAAAATGTTCAAAGCTGAAGTAGAGAAACAATGCGGTAAGAAAATTAAGATTGTGAGATTTGATAAAGGTGGGGAATATTATGATAGATATATTGAAGGTTGACAAGCTCCTGGTCCATTTACAAGGTATCTTTAAGAAAATGGGATAGGAGCCTAATACATCTGCTTGGATCTCCGGACCAGAATGGTGTGGAAAAAAGAAGAAACCGAATATTATTAGACATGGTGTGGAGCATGCTGAGTAGTTCCAAACTTCCTAAGTCATTGTGGACTGAAGCTCTTAAAACCACAATGTATATATTAAATTGGGTACCAAACAAGGTTGTTTCAAAGACACCATTTGTTTCATTTAAATGTTAGAAACCTAGTTTACGACATATACATATTTGGGGATGTTCGTATGATATAAGAATTTATAATCCTTAAGAGAATAAATTGGACCTAAGGACCATAAGTGGGTATTTCATTAGATATTCCAAAAGGTCTAAAGGATATAGGTTCTATTATCCATCATGTCACCCTAGAATTGCAGAATCAAGAAATGTAAAATTTCTTAAGAATGACTTGATTAGTGGGAGGGATTAAATTCAAGTTATAGTTTCTAATAATGATCATATGGATACTCAACCTTCCACCTTACACAGTAAGGTGATTGTCATTCACAATGCTCCTCAGGTTCAAATGAATGTTGTATAACCAACTGCTGAAATTTAACAACCTACGGTCAACATAAATGACAATCAAGAAATTCCATAAATTGCTGATAATTCAATAGATTCAGTTATTCAAAAATTACCTGAAAGCATTCAGTAACCAGTTCAACAACTAACTCTACAGGAGGATGTTGGTGAAACACTAAGGAGATCTTCTATAACAAGGAAATCAGCTATTACTAGTCATTATGTTGTTTAATTACAAGAATCTGACTATAATATAAGAGTCGAGAATGATCCTGAAACCTTTTTATAAGCCATGAGTTGTAAAGAATCAAATTTATAAAACAATGCAATGAAGGAAGAAATGAATTCCATGAAAAATAATGATGTTTGGGATGTTTTTGAGTTATAAAAAGGAGCAAAACCCATAGGTTGGAAATGGGTATTTAAAACAAAGAAAGACTTATTAGGCAACATTGGGAGATACAAGGCAAGACTAGTTGCTAATGGATTCACTCAAAAGGAAGGAATTGAGTACACAGATACATTTTCTCCTATTTTTAGAAAAGATTCACTTCATATAATTTTGGAATTAGTGCTAATTTTGATATGGAATTGCGTTAAATAGATGTGAAAATGGCTTTCTTAAATGGTGACCTAGAGGAAATGGTTTACATGAAACAACCAGAAGGATTCTCCTCTAATGATGGTCAGTATTTGGTTTGCAAGCTTAAAAGATCTATATATGGATTGAAACAAGCATGCCACCAGTGGTATTTGAAATTCCATGATGTTATCTCACCATTTTATTTTGAAGAAAATATCATGGATCAATGTATATACCAGAAGGCTAGTAGGAGTAACATTTGTTTTCTTGTATTATATGTGGATGACATATTACTTGCAACCAACAATAGGGATTTGATACATTAAGTGAAAAATTTTCTCTTTAAGAATTTTGAAATGAAAGATATGGGTGATTCGTCTTATGTTATTGGCATTAAGATCCATTGACATAGATTCCATAGTATTTTGGTTACGTCTCAAAAAAACTATATTAATAAATTTTAGAGAGATTTTAGATGAAAGATTGTTCACCAAGTATAGCTCCCATTGTGAAAGGCGATAGGTTCAAATTGGACCAATACCTAAAAACTGATTTTTAAAGGGAACAAATGAAAAAACATTTCACTTATGTTGTTGGAAGCCTGATGTATGCTTATGTTTGTACAAGACCTAACATTGCATTTGCTATTAGAATGTTAGGTAGATATCAGAGCAACCAAGGATTAGATCAGAGGAAAACTGCAAAGAAAGTATTGAGGTACTTTCAAGGGACCAAAGATTACATGCTTATGTATAGACAAATCGAAAATCTGGAGGTAATAGGGTACTTAGATTCAAATTTTGTTAGGTGTGTTGATTCACATAAACCAATATCAAGTTGTATCTTCATGTTTGCCCATGGAGCCATATCTTAGAAGAGTGCCAAGCAATCTTTGACTGCTACTCCTACCATGGAGGCTAAGTTTATTTCTTGTTTTGAGGCTACATCACATGGTGTATGGCTAAAGAGTTTCATATATGGGCTTAAACTCATGGATTTCATTTCTAGGCTATTGAGAATGTATTGTGACAATTCGTCTGTTGTTTTTAGCTATAAAAACAATAAGAGTGGTAGTCAAACTAAACATATCAATAATAAGTTTTTATCTATAAGGGAACATGTTAAGGAAAAGAAAATGGTTATTAAACACGTTAGCACTGAATTAATGATAGCTGATCCTTTAACAAAAGGCATGCCACTAATGAAGTTCAAGGATTATGTTGCTAGAATGGGGATTGAGTTCCATTATATAGTTTTCATTGTATGGTTAATGTTGAGGGTAAGCTTTGGAGCAACTGGTAAAGTTGGTCCTTTGTGATCAGAAGGTCACAGGTTCAAGTTATGGAAGCAGTCTCTTTGTAAGAAATTACAAAGGAAAGGTTGTGTACATTGATGACCCTCTCTGACCCTCTAATGGGGAGCCTTGTGCAGTAAGGTACGTTGAGTTGAGTTGAGTTGTATGGACAATGTTCTTTTCGTGAAACACTTATAATATTTTCTCATATTATATGCACATTATTGAATTTTGAGAAAATTGATTATTATAGACCTGTAATAAACATAGGGTTTATTTATTAAGTAATGTTATCACATTTGGGTTTATACAAAATATAGTATACTGTAATGCATGGAAGATAATACTTAACTACTAGAGGATTTATCGCTATGATTAATATATTATATTTAGACTGGACTAGGATTTGATACCAAGTTAAACGTATGAACTAAGTGAGAGAATGTAAGAAATTTTCATATTCTGATAGTAAATGGTCTAACATTATCTAGTTAATGGGTATGAATGTCCTATTTTTATGGTAATTTACAATGTGCTTGATGGAGCACATTGATATATATTTTTCCACTCAGACTTTTGGGGTCCCTAAACTTCTTTTCTCTTATGAAAATATACACCATCTTATTAGGAATTGAGAGCTTGGAAGAATTCTAAAAACGTAGACTCTCTAAGCAAAACATCATTGGTTGGAGATCGTGAATGTTGGTAAGAATGATTTTTTGGTGAGTGATGTTGATGGTACACTCATTTTCATTTTTTTGAGTAAGCTAGCAAGCATCCGTAATGTTCGTCATCTGCAAGTCGCTACTTTAACACCCTCATCACTTTAAAGGTTTGTTGTATACACTCATTTGTGTCAATTTTCATTGATCAGAGACAAAACTTACAGTCAAACTGAAATATCAGGAATGTTCTCTCTACAAGTCAGTAAATTTGAGAAAAATCATATTGTATAATTAAGATATTCTAACCTTTTTCTTTCCAAAGTTTTTAGTGTATATAATTTTCTACATGAATTTTATGTTTAAACCCATCCAGTAGGTTTAACACAACGATACAATTTTTTGTATTTTCCATTAATTGTGTCTTCATTTCTTCGTTTAAAGAAATATTGGATATGCTTTCTATGTCATATGAGATTCTTGAATGTCTATATCAGACAAATCATGTTCATTGTCTAATCCTTATAATCTTTTTTTCTTTTAAAATTGCTTTTGCGAAATAAGCTTACATTAATAGCTCGAAAAAGTATGCGCAAAATTTCAAACCTGGTACAATTATATAAGTATGCAAGAAGCTTATAATAAAATGTAGACTCCCCTAGTCTATCAATTGCCACCCACCTTGGTAGAGTAACCCACTGATAATTTGAGACATTAAATTGTTGTTTCTTCTCTTATCTATGCCTTACATTAACATCAAACAGGGGTTAAAATAATTGAAAGAATCCTCAATTCAACTTGCCTTAAGTACTGAATACATTGATGCCTTTTTCTATGAGATTGTTTTTGATATGGATGAGGACATAGATGATCTTTTACCTATTGAAGTCAAAGAACAGCAACTCAGCAATTTGTTTCAGGCAATGATGGTTGCTACTTGTGTTGATGCCATGTCTCTTCTGAAGAAGATCCCAACTTTAGTTTTATGCTGATACTTTGCTTTTATGGCTATTGACAACCTGCAAGGAAATTAGTTCTGGGAAAGGATATTATTGCCTTTTACTGCTCCAAATCTAAGAAATAGTCTACTAGTTTTTATGTCTTGTAGGGTTCTACATTTATTGGTGATGCAACGTTACTACCCAATCTATGACTTATAGTGATGTTACAAAACTATGCCATATACATCTTAGACATATGAGTCAAAATAGTATGGCTGAGCTTAGTAAACGATCATTACTTGACAGATAGTGTGTTAGCAAATTGGAGTTTTGTGAGCACTGTATTTTTGGGAAGCAGAAGAGAGTTAGCGTCGAGAAAGGCATTGACAGCACAAAAGGAACACTTGATTATATACATTCTGACCTTTCGAGACCAGCAAGGGTGACTTCTAAACGAGGCAATAATTATATATTGACAGTTATTGATGACTTTTCCAGAAAAGTCTGGGTGTTCTTCTTAAAAAACGAGTGATGTGTTTGCAACTTTCAAGCAATGGAAGACCATGATTGAAAAGCAAACAGGGCGACAGGTTACACTTTTACATACTAAGAATGGTCTATAGTTTTATTCTGATGAGTTTAATGCCTTCTGTAGTGTAGAAGGAATTCTGAGGCACTTAATAGTTCGTGGTACCCTCACAGCAAAACGGGCTGGCATAGCGAATGAATAGGACTTTGATGGAGAAGGTATAGTGCATGCTCTCCAATTTTGGCTTACCTAAGTTGTTTTGAGCTGAAGCAGCAACGACGACGTGCTTCCTTGTTATCACTCTCCTTTGACTACCATTAAAAAAAAGACTTCAGAAGAGGTATGGTCTAGTTCTCCCTTTAATTATTATGATTTGAGAATTTTTGATAGTCCTACTTATGTTCATGTTGACAATGGAAAGCTAGAACCCAGATCCAGGAAGTGTATCTTTCTTGGATACAAGTCAGGTATGAAGGGATATAAGTTATGGGATCCTAAGAGCAATAAAGTCACTGTCAACATAAATGTTATTTTTAATGAAATTGTTATGCTTAAAGGTTTGTCTTCTAATGTTTTGAGTGATAACGATCAACAGAGATCAAAAATGCTAGTGGAGTTTGATATAGGGATAAAGAATACATCAGAAACTACATCCCAGTCTAGTCCAGAGACAAAAAATGATGCCAAGACATCAACTCAGTCATCGCAACATTGTATATCTAGAGGCAGACCTAGAAGAGAAATTAAACCTCGATAGAGATATGCTGAGGTTGATTGGATTGCTTATGCTTTGAATGTGGTAGAGGGTATTGAGTCCACTGAAGAACTTCTACTTATTTAGAAGCAGTTAGTTGTGATGACTCTAATAAATGGATGATAGCTATGCAAGAAGAGATGGAATCACTTAATAAGAATGGTACTTAGGATTTAGTGAGGTTACCCGAAGGTAAGAAACCTATTTGTTGCAAATGGGTATTCAAGAGAAAGGAAGGTATACTAGGTGTTAAAGAAGCAAGGTATAAGCCAAGTTAGTTACTAAGCGTTATAGTCAAATTCTGGGTGTTGACTTCATAAATGTGTTTTCTCCATTTGTAAAACATAGCTCAATTCGAGCTTTACTATCTGTTGTGGCTATGTATGATTTTGAGTTTGAGTAGTTGGATGTTAAGAAAACATTCTTACATATAGAACTTGAGGAGAACATCTACATGCAATAGCTAGAAGGTTTTGTAGCTACAAAGAAGGAGGACCGTATAAGAGGTTTGATTCATCCATGGTCTGAAATAGTCACCTAGACAATCGTATAAGAGGTTTGATTCATCCATGATTACTTGAGATTTCAGAAGACGGAATTGTGATAGATGTGTCTATTATAAAAAGACTATTGTTGGGTCATTTTTTTATTTACTCTTATACGTTGATGATATGTTGATAGCAACCAAAGATAAATTAGAAATAGTAAAGGTGAAAGACCAGGTTAGTAGAGAGTTTGAGATGAAAGATTTAGGTACAGCAAAGAAGATACTTAGCATGGATATTTTAAGAGACAAAAAAGCAATTAAATTGTATTTAACCCAAACGGGTTATGTTGAAAAAGTTTTACATAGATTCAATATACAAAATGCAAAACCTATTACGACTCCATTAGCTGCACATTTTATACTTTCATCTGCTTTATCTCCTAAATCAAATGAAGATATTGATTATATGTCGCGATTCCCATATTCTAGTGCAATTGGATCTCTCGTGTATGTTATGGTGTGCATACGTCTAGATTTACCGTATGCTGTTAATGCGGTTAGTAGATACATAGAGAATCTAAGTAAAGAGCATTGGAAAGAAGTTCAACAGATTTTAAGATACTTGGGTGGCTCTATTGATGTTTGTTTGGAATTTAGGAGAACTAGATATGGGATTGTTGGGTATGTTGATTTTGATTTTGTAGGTGATCTTTATAAGAGAAGATCACTTACAGGATATGTGATTACTGTTAGTAGTTGTGCTATCAGTTGGAAAGCTTCTTTGCAAACTATTGAGTCCTTGTTTACCACTAAGGCCGAGTACATGGTGGTTACAAAGGCCTTTAAAGAAGCCATTTGGTTGATAAGTTTGTTCAACTTTGTCAAGATATGCAAGTTACCATGATTTTTTGTGATAGTTGAAGTGTTATCTTCTTTACTAAGGATCAAATGTTTCATGAGAGAACAAAGCTTATTGATGTCCATTATCATTTTTTTCGTGGGTTCATTGCTCGTGGTTATATTGTTGTGAAGAAGGTTAATACCCATGATAATCCAGCTAATATGATGACTAAGGCACTTCCTGTAACCAAGTTTGAGCACTGCTTAGACTTAATTGGTATTGCTCACTGAGATTAGCCCCTTACGGGCTTTTAACGGAAGAGGTGGATAGGTTTTTATTTTGAAGGTTAAAGACTTCTTACAATAGAATTCATGTCAAGGTGGAGATTGTTAAAGTTTATGACCCAAATTCTATTTAGTCTGGCTCGAAAAGTTCACAATGGGACAGTTGTGGACAAATTAAATTACAGCCTACGTAAGACTTATTTGGAATTATGGTTTACTTTATATATCTTGTTTTATGTTAGGGTGAGTAAGTAATATTTTCTTGAGCCTCCTTAAGCTCTCTGCCATTGTATTCATCCTTTTCATAGTGAAGCTCTCCTCCTCTACCTGTGGTTTTTCTCCCCAATTTGGGCTTTCCACGTAAAATATGCGTGTTATTCTTTTGTTTCTATTGTTTGTTATCGTGTTTCATCTTTCCAAACTGGTATCAAATCTTTTGTTTTTTTCTAAATCTATTAATCAAGCATAAAGATGTCATCACACAACATTAAGATCAATAAATTTACTGGGAAGAACAACTCTAGTCTTTGGCACAATAAGATGCGTGCTCTATTAAAGCAATAGTCGATCTGTGCACTACTTTTAGGAAAGAAGCCAAAATTAATGGACGAGTCCGATTTTGCTAAACAAGAAGAGAAGGTACACTCAACCATTTTGCTATGTCTGGCGGATGAGATAATTTACGAAGTGACGAATAAATATATTGCAGTAGGTCTATAGATGAAGTTGGAAAGCCTATATATGACGAAATCTTTGACTAACAAGTTGTTATTGAAGAAATGTTTGTTTGATCTTTGTATGACGGAAGGTATGCCTCTGAAAGAACATTTAGAAGAATTAAACTCTATTTTAATGGATCTTCAGAATGTAGATGTTCAAAAAGATGATCAAGATGTTGCCCTAATTTTGTTAGTCTCTTTGCCTCCATCATATGAAAATTTTGTGAATTCTTTTGTTGTTGGAAAAGATACTATCACTTTAGAAGAATTCAGGTCTAGTCTTTAATTACCAGCTAAGAGATAAAAGATGTTAGACCCCGTTTCTGGAGTCTAACTCGTGCTTGCTCTGATACCAAAAATGTTAGACCCCGTTTTCGGAGTCTAACTTGTGCTTGCTCTGATACCAAAAATGTTGGACCCCGTTTTCGGAATCTAACTCGTGCTTGCTCTGACACCAAAAATGTTAGACCCCGTTTCTGGAGTCCAACTTGCATGCAGCATATCTTAATACGTGAGTTTATCTCCCAAAGAGAACACCTTAACCAATACCGTTTTATCTTCTCTTCTCCGATACCACCACTGTCGCATACTTATTACACATATTCATCACCCATACTTGCCTTCAA
>JAOQMS010000004.1:6416674-6431123 GCA_027563885.1 Erythroxylum longipes | reverse complement strand
AAAAATTGCCCGAAACGGTACCCGGTATTGACCGGTACCGGTACAGTACCGTTCCAGACCTCAATCCGGTACCAAGTCCGGTACGGTATTCGCAACATTGATAAAAATAGAAATAAATACCTCCAGAAATAAAGATACTTACACACACTATCTAGACCCGAACTGGTAGAGGATTAGGACTAAACAGGAATGACTGAAGAGAAATCAACGCGTCCAAAACTTAAAAAAGTCGTCTGGATTAACACTAAAGGGGAGCTCCGTAGGGATATAAGCAAAGTTGAACCACAGTAACTGAGCCCACTAAGAAATATAAATCAAGTCGCAGAATGGGTAAGCAAGTAAGGGTGCGGGAGGAGTAAGGAAAGTGAGACAGAAACGAAAATAATACGACAAGAGACTGCGTTCTACACATTAAACTAAAACAAGAAGGCTTGTAGAAGAAGTAAACGGTTTATCAACGGCTCTCTACAAAAAAAGACAAGTTGGAGAGTGGCAAAAAACCTGTGAGGTGGCTCCAAGAATGACAAAAGATTATAGGAGGGTTACCGCCTGATGCCTAAAATTTACTGTTCCACGCCTGCTATCTTGGATGCTCTGATATACTACCGCCGAAAACACAGCCCATCGGAGAGGGCGTAGCCGTGAAGAAAAATAGACAATATTAATAAGACAAAGAACCACCGCATAATAGAACCAGCCAAAGACAGTGCATTAAATGTAAGGAGAAGGAAACGAACACTGAACCGGACGGTATAAAAATAATCAGAACAAAGATGAGCAACCACCATAAACAGCACATCATGGACAAAGCAGCATTTAAAAATACTAATAATAAACAGAAACCTCTCTACATATAGTAATAATGCAACACGAGTGGGAGGGCAGCCGAGACCATACGTGAGCTGGGGAATGCCCATGCACCGAAAAATGAAAGGGACTTACCATACTGGGCACCATGTTGCCGACGCGACCCTATCCATGCCTTGCGTCCCCTCCCGGTGCAACGCAGCTTATCCTTCTTTCTTGTAAAGTTGATTAACCATGGGATATCCCATGAGCTGATGGACCTATATGATGTCGCGATATGTATGTATGTACCTGGCAGTGAGCAACGATATCAAAGTGATGAGCCAAGATAGCTACTAATTTTCCTTTGCCTTCATCACCCCACTGACCACACAAGACGCCGGAAACATGACTCAGAGAGTTTATTCGACTCAGTGAGTCTTTGGTGGCTGACTCGGCAAACCTCAAGGATTCGGACGATGGAGAAGTTATGGAGCATACAACAAAGTTGTGGGTGAAGCTCTGCTGCTGCCACCGTGGGGAACATAAAGTCGGTGAAGCGATGGCGTGTTGTTATTAAACACCCGCATGGATGAACCGGCTCAGTGCAAAGACGCCATAAGTGGCGTTATCGCCGCTACTGCTATCGTCTGGAATTTCATATTCCAGACGATATATATTACTGTTAAATATATATGTTAGAATTGGCTTACATGAGTGTGCTAAAAGCTTAGCATTGTTAACCATAGTATTGTATATTTGTTTTACCAAATATGTTTGAAACCAATTTTCCTAAACTATCTTGTTTTCTGGGCATATCTCAATATAATATATATTGATCCATTTTGAAAAAAAGAAGGAGTAGGTCATTTTAGTTACTCTTACATAGATATAATATTTAATTTAGGATAAAAGATATATACTTCTCTAGTAGTTTAAAATTTTTTTGAAAACCCTTTTTAACTTTAAAATTTTTGAAAAAGTTTCTAATTTTTAAGCTTTTCTGAAAATTCTTACCTAAATTTTAGTTAAAAAATAACAAAAAAATACATGTGACATGAGTATCACACTTATACCAATCAAATACTGGTTATATAATAATTTAACCAATTTTTAAAGTCAAATTGAACTAATTAACTCTAACGTAAATTAATAATTTATTATAATTATCTTAAATTATTAATTTAAGTCGAGTTTAATCAATTTTGGCCGTATTTAAAAAACCAAATTGAACTACCATATTAATAACATTTAATTACTTAACGTTTGATATTCATACTACAGGTGCTTCATCATTTATTAAAAGAATGAGTTTTTTAAAAAAATTAAAAATTAAAAGAATTTTTTAAAGAATTTTTAAAGTACATAAAAAGTTTCTCTCTTTTATCTTTTAATTTATTTACATTTACGAAAACCCAATGAATCTGCACATGGAATGATGAAGGTTAGAAAGTTCAAATTGGACTGAATTGATATTAAGATTAGACATATCGGTAGCATGAGCCTACATGTCTTTCGTAAGCCATCTCCAGATATGTAGAGACCTACGCGTTATGATGCACGGGCACAGTTATTGTAAATTTGTATATAAAGATAGCCAACTTAGCCTTTATTAGTAGTGTAATGCCGATGACTACCTCTACTTGGTTCATTGGTAGAGATAACTGTGCTAAATACGCTTGTAAATGAAGAACGCTAGACACTGTACCACTTTAATTAGTAGCCTCAAACATTAAATTAAGCAGAAAGTCTTTAGCATTAGCATTATTTATAATTTTAAAAATTTTATTAAATAATATGCATATAATTAATTGTTACAGACCTAATAAATTATATATATTTGAGTTGATTTCATTTTATTACAAATATTTTTAAATTAATATTTTAATAATAAATAAAACTAGAGGAAAAGTTTTATATCCTCTCTATAATTAAACACATTGCCGTTGTAAGCAAATTACGTCGTTTCAGTGCCAACTGCATTATCACTTTTTATCCCGTTTCCTGGGGCCAGCAAACGCCGAAGGAAGAGAACATCTCTGCTTTCTGTCATCAGTCTCCGGAACGGACACTACCCATTGAAGCTGGAAACTATAACATAGTTTTGCTTAGTAAATTAAAAGCAATTAAGACGAAATAAGTTGATTAAGGTATAGTTCAGATGGGTTCGGATTCAACAACAACAACATCACCCAACGGGAAGAGGAATAGAGATCCCGAGGACGAGGTCTATCTCGACAATCTTCATTCTCATAAACGTTACCTTAGCGAGGTCTCTTCCTTCTCTCGTTTTTATGTTCTCTTGTTATTTTATTTCCTCGCGTTCGGATTATTTTCATTTTCCTTATTGAATTGATTTGGATTTTTTGTGGGTATGATGTGTCTTGTGTTGCTGTGTGGATGTGGATGTGTCTTAATTTACTGTAATAGTCGATTCCTTTGTTTATAATGTTGACAGCTTTACCTTTTTGCTTTTGGGCCTAGATGATGGCGTCTAGTTTGAATGGATTGACTGTTGGAGACACACTCCCAGAGAATCTCATGGAATCTCCGGCAAGGTCCGATGGCATGTATTATCTTAGGTAAATTCTTGGCATTTTTGTTCTCTGATTTCTTGGAAATGGTGAATGAAGAAAGTGAAGGAATGAGGTGGACAAGTAGTTGCTCATCTGTTTGAATATGTGATCCTGATGCTCTAGGCCTGAAATAATCCTTTTGAATTTTTGTTATCATGCCCATTACAGGGAAGTTTATAGGTGGCTTGTAATTGCGTTAAATTTGATCATATCTTAAAAGTTAACATGCTTCCTATGAGTTTGGACATTTCACATTTCACATTTCACATTTCACAACAGGAGGAGGTGATTGTTGGCCTAGTTTTATCACCCTACTACTGCTTGTACGTTTGAGGCCTTCTATCATGATTACAGCAATTCCAGATTTAGACCAAATTGTGGGGTGGATTTGCAGATTGTAATGTTTAGTTTCGCTGGAAATCTAGAATAGGTGTCTAATGTATCCTGAATCTCCATTATATATTTGTATGGTCCCTAGGTGTGAACTTATGCCAGGTTGAATTGTGAAGAGACTTTTAAAGAACCCTTAAAAGGTTAGAATTCGTATGAGCTACTATCTGTGCTGCATTTGGGGTATTCTTTATCAGCTGAAAATTTGTCAGGTTGCATGCTTCACGATTACGTAATTCAACGCCTTAAATCTCTAAACACTGGTAGTTTCTTCAAATAATGTATTATGTTTTTCCATGTTCCCCATACTCACAACCTTGTTAAATGCATCATTTCAGGGATGAGATGCTGCAGTATTCACCAATGTCAGAGGACTCAGATGACTCTAGATTTTGTGAAACTCCTACGAATACTTTCTCATTACAACCTGACAGTGCACCCAGCAGTCCTGTTTCTCCTTATAGGTACCAAAGGCCACATAGTACACTATCTTCTGCGCAATCCTCCAGTTCAAATCCTTCACATGGAAGCACCTTTACTGCTGTCACCTGCTCACAGCCTCGACAACGTGGTTCAGATTCTGAGGGCCGGTTTCCGTCATCACCTAGTGATATCTGTCACTCAGCTGACTTAAGAAGGGCTGCGCTTTTGCGATCTGTGCAGATGAGAACTCAACCTTCTGGCCCACCATCTTTTGAGTTGTCTTATGGATCAGGGCAGGAGGGCATAACTAGTATGGATGCTGAAGAGCGACGATGCACATACATGAAGTCCTTAATTGATGAGAGAGATTATCATATTGACTGTTCATCAGTTGGTATATCTGAACGTGAGTTTATTGAGGAAAAGTCGCGTAGGGTCTTAAATGTGAAATCAGACGAACCTGGGAATTAATACTTGAAAAATAGGATGAGTATTCGCTATACCTTGTGCATTGGTTGGCTCTGTAGTAAAAAAACAGTTCAAAAGATGGACTAATTGATGGCTCGCCAAAGCATGTTCTGGTGATTTGGTCACACTTACAGTTTGTGCAAGTCCTAGTTAACCAAAAATGCTGAGAATATCTACACTACATGGATCTGTGTCTGCTTTCTCGTCCACAATGGGATGTTGTGAAGCTTAGCCACTTTCACCAGCATACTCACCTTGGGATATTGGGGGCATGTCCGCTAAAATATAAGATGATGATGTCAGTCATGTGTTCTGAATATTTTTGGTTAATTCTCTTGCAATCAATTTGGATCCTGGTTGAGATTTGCAACTGAGTGGGTGCATTCATTGGCTACTTTGGACTATGAGACTCTGCTAAATGTGTGCGGGGTGCATACACTTGCAAACTAGAGCTATCCAAACTTTTCAGTTGGTTCCTTGTTCATTTCAGTGGTAATTTCTATCGTGAAGAATTGAGTGGATGATGCTTGCACAAATTTGGTGTAGGTAACATTGGAGTTTTAGTTCAAACTCTTCAGAGACTCTAATGGGTATTTCCAGTTGCATTTTCAAACCTTCACTCCATATGGGAACGGATATGGAAAGTCCAACTTATGCAAGACTTTTCCGTATCTTACCTTTAATGATAAGTTGAATTATTTCTTCTAATGGTAAATCCGTTAAAAAGAGCATTTTTTATTAAAAAAATTTTAAAAATTTTAATTTAGATGTTAAATATTTAGTAGTGTTTAAAATGAATGTTAATATTATAAAATTCATTCTACTTAAACTTCAAATTAACGAAACCTTAATTTTTTGATTTTGTCTAAAAATTATAGTTGACATGTTCATGTCATATTTTAATTTTAAAAGCGAGTTCTACATTGATAACTAGGTCAACATGGCTTCTTTGATTTTATTTTAGTTTATTTAATGATGAAATCAACTCGTCCCTTTCCCTTATGGCCTCTATCTCCGACGTTTCTTCATCTACAAGATCTTATAACGTTACACAAAAGCTTATTTTCTGCGTGAAACTGATGTGAATATCAGCAAGTTAGCAAGTTAGACGTAGCTATATATATATATATATATATATCTAACATAATTCAAATTCCTCTTGATAGAAATTTTCAACAACCCTTATTTGCAATTGAAATGGGTGCAAGAGCCAAACTTTCAAGCCAATTCAATCTTCTGCAGTAGCTATAGATTTTCAGAAAGCAAGGTAGTCCCTGGTTGTCTTGTACAAATCAATATTATCATTTTTTTTTAAAAGCTTGATCTGGTTGGTTTAGCAACATTTTTTGATTTTCCAAATCTCCAAAAAAAAAAACTCTGTTGATTTTCTTTTTAAGTCTTTCTGACACCTAAGTATTTGTCTGTTTGTTTGCGAGCATAATATCTTCAGAAGACAAGAGTTAGATTTTATTGATGGATGTATCCTGAAGATATAGCAACTGTTACTGGAGTCGATATCGGAGATGGAAACAAGAAGAGGGGGTCGTTATAATTTCATCCCTAATTCAACTAAAATAAAAAGAGAGAGAGTGGCAGGTTTCAAGGGTTAACCTTGCTTATGGGCATCCTAATTAAGAATGTGAACAAAATGAAACCATTAATGGAAAGAGGAAACCAAAGATTTGAACTGCCGGAGCTTTTCATTAAATGCGGGGATTAGGTATCAGTATTACCATTAGAAACTGACAAATTTCGTAGAGGGGCATTAACATCACGTTTCAAATTCAATATACAGATATTTTGGGGGAAATTCAGCTTCGAGGCTCTTTTCCATGCAAGGGGGAAGATTAAATAATCTAATGTCGACTGGAAGAAGGTGTACTCGGAAGTATAACATCCATAATCACGTGATAAACTGATTTAACAGAGAATAAACTGCTTTTTGCGAGGTTCGGATTGAAGCAAATTTGCCCTTCGAAGGGAACAAAAATCTATGAGACAAGTGAGCATCTCCACTAACGATAATCCCGATCATTTAGGATGGCATTTACCATCAAGAACGGGTGGGGAAGAAAGCATATTTCATAGCTTCTGTGGCCAACTTTTTATGTCATTACTATCTCTCAATCTTTTATTAAAATATGTAATACCCACAGCTATTGACAATGTGATTTTTACGCAATTACTAATTCCCAATCGCTAAATTTTGCTGCCCACTCCCAAAGTCCCTTAAAAGATCATCAGGATGTATTCACAATATAACATATGCCAGTGTTGTTTGAGTCGCCCTTTTGTGAAAGAGCACCTTACCACCGCGGGAACCCGATCTGTAGAGGCAAAGATGCCATCTTTTGATCACCCTTATGTAAGCCAGAAAGTCCTAAAGGACTCCCGTGGGTTTAATTCCTCAGATTTCTCAGATGTCTGATTATAGCTAAATATAACTTGACTACTTGATATGAAGTCATTTGGTCAATAATACCAGCCACACCATTACAAGTGATGCAAATAAAGTCATCTATTGATTCAGCTCATCTTATCTTTCTTCTTTTTACTAGGTGTAATAATACTGACAGCATTTGTTCAACCAGCAACCCCACTCATATGCTTAACAAAAGTTTGGCAGGCAATTGCTTTCTCGAGGTCATAATTCATAACACATACTGAAGTTTCTGTAACCGTGAATAAAAACTAAACAAATGCGTATAACATCCCTGAACCGGCCATGTCAGGATTCTCAAAACAGTTTGTTTCAGCAAATTCTCAGATTCAGATCAAAGGCAAAGGTTTCCGATGTCAGAAGATATCCTCGGCTGCCCTAACAAGTCTAAACGTAAACATCTAGCTCTTGTGGTGGATAATGATTAGAGCTTCAATATATTTGGAAAAATTATCCGATCAAGTAAATGCAGACAAGACATTCTTCTTCAGGGTGAACTCGTCTGCCTTTGCTGGGCTGATTGACTGCACCAATTAACCGAATAAGTGATTTTTTTGTACAATAGAAGGGAACAAAAAATTTCATACTAGAGTAACTACTAGACGTTAACCATGTTTCTACTTGGTAAGCTACCAGAAGCAAATGGCAGATCATCCATGCATTAAACTTACCTTCTCAAGCATTCGTTGAAGACGATTAATTTCATTCTTAGCATAATCAGCACCCTTTTCCATACTATTCTTGGCAATTTTCAGGTAGATCTTTCCATACCTGTAATGAGTTTGGAAGAAAATCTAATGGGAATTGCAGAAGTTAAAAGTTCAAGATATATAGTCATCGTGGATGACAGAAAAAATTGAATCTTGTGCTTAACAGGCAACTATAATGAATGATGAATGAAAAACAGTTCTCCAGAATCTTAAGCTCATTGCTCAAATACCTAGAAGAAGAACCCTCGAGTTTCTCAACTTCTGCTTCCATTTTGGAAAAGGCTGCTTTCTTTTCATCCTTGCCAGCAGCCACAAACTCTTTCACCAAGGCATCTAAACTATCGACTAAACCAGCCTATCAGTCAACAGGACATAATAAACATGTGAGCATGTAATGATCAAACCTGTAAATAATAATCAAAGGGCAAACCTCAATGTTTTCAATACAATACCAACTTTTGAGGTAAGTTGTCCTTTTGCATCACGACTGGTTCCGCACTTCTCATTGATAAAAGTCACAAAGTCTTCTAAATCTCTCCCCCCATCATAGTCTTCACCAGCTTTGTTGTTCTGGGGGAAGAATTTCAATGTTGGGTAACCACTTACCCCGTACCTGCATATAGAGGCAAATTACCATTTCTTAATCAATTATAAGTTTCCAACACCATTTTCATATTTCTAGATAACACTTAACAATTCTGGCGTACTTTTCAGCTAGATCCTTATATTTGTCTGCATCTAGATTGGCAATTATTACATCTTCCTCCAATTTAAATGCTGTAGCAACCTTTTCATATGTCTGCCACGGAAGGAAAAAAAAAGTGAAAGATCATTTACAAACATCCAAGTAGAGCGCTGTTCCCAAAACACATTTAAGTACAGCAACAAGGAAGAAAGAATAGACGTACAGGAGCAAGATTTTTACAATGACCACACCTGGCAAAATCACCAATTCCATGTCAATAAACATGATATCAAAATTGGAAGAACAAATAAAAGATAGGTTATTTAGTATGTCTTCAAATTCACAAGAACTTTCAAAAGAATAATCATAGTATTTGACCTGTGAGACACAAACGCTTACCAAGGTGCATAAAACTCAACCAAAACGTCTTTGGTTTTGTCCAAGACAACCTCATCAAAATTATCTGCTGTTAATACCACCACACTGGATGGGATAGCAGCAATCTTCACATTGGTCCCTACAAGCAAATATATCAGATTAGGAATTTCTCATTGTTATTCTAAAGGTAATGGGTTAAAGGTGATCAAATTCCCAAAATATGCACTGACAAGATTATGATGGTAGACATTTACTGGCCATGACCAACTCTGAGGACATACATTTAGCCATCACGTCAAAGATAACAAACTTCAATTATTGATCCTCACATGAAACAACTTGGTAAAGCTGTATTTAATTTCATTAGAAAACAATGTTAAGTTATTGACTTTTCTTTCATGATAATACTACCAGACAGTCCGTAAACAACAACATCAATACACTAAATTTCTCATTATACCATAGTCACACTGTTTCCAAATCATTCAACTTCTCATGAGCTCAACGGGAGAAAAGAAAAGTAAACAGACCAACGGGAGAAAAGATTTTGAATTATTTAAAGGATTGGATTAGAGAAATTAAAGACAATGATTACCTCCTTCATTATTAACAAACTCAGCAAGGGCTTCCGCTGTACGTGGTCCTTCATACCTATCAAAACCAAAATATTTGATAAGATTAACTATATAGACCAACAACAACGGAAAAGCAATCACTAAATTAAGCACATTCCACAATTGACAGAATGGGTATAAAGATCCTCACTTTTTGGGTTCCAAAGATCCCTTAGGAAACCATTTGATAGTTGGGTAACCAGAAACTCCATACTTGCTACATAGACTCTTGTGCTCATCACAGTCCACCTAAATCACATCAACAGAAGACATATTGAGATGGAATTTGTTATCGAAAAACCAAAAACCTTTCATACATAAAAAAAGTTGGTCCTCGTTTCAAAACATAAATCCTATTACAATAATTTTCCCCTAGGGCTCCACATTCAACGTACACAGACAATTAGATTCGAGAAAACCAAACCAATTTCCACAATGGATCCTAATAAACACCAGCCAAAAACACAAACTACACAAAAGCTGACCTTTCCGATCAAGACAGACTTTGCCTTCTTAAAGCTTGCCCCAAGCTTCTCGTACTCAGGTGCGAGCTTTTTGCAATGTCCACACCTGCCACGTCGAAATAAAACGTCCAATTAATGGTAGCTAAAAATCACTAAAATCACATAAATAAAAAAAGGCAATCCCACAGCATACTAAACATAGACTAACTAATAACTAGATACTATTAAAATCGAAAACAGATCGCGACGTGAAGCGCATCATTGCTTAGTCAAAAATCAGAAGAATTAAGCTACAAGAACTTGATTGTGAAAAGAGATCACAAATTATGCGATCAAAAGTGAAATATTTACCAAGGAGCGTAGAACTCAACGAGAGCTCCTGTGTCTTTACCGACCTCCTTCTCGAAGTTATCTTCCGTCAAAACGACAACGTCGTTAGCAAGCGCCGATACGACGAATAGAGCCAAAGCTCCTACTAAGACCCAGATCTGATTGTACCTCTCCATTTTATGTCTCCCCAAATCCTCCGTCTCAGATTAAAACGAGCTTCTTGTTTATATAATAAATGAGTCTACAGATAGTGGGTAAAACAACGTAGCACGGTAAGAAGGAAGGTCGAATTTTCAATGCTAGCGTACGGAGGCCTCCATGAACTTACCGTGTACCCAATGGCAGTTTACTGAGTTGGCGGAATATGGTTTGCTCGAGCTGGGAGAGGCCGCGAATCTTAACGGGAGTTAGCGTGTTGATTGATGATCCTTGGCTGTAATAAAACTCCTGACGTGTTTAGCATGACGTGGCGCGTTTTGAGAGGTCCAACTGCTTGTCGCTACGTTTGCGCTTCAACCATTTCCTTTTTATATTTTGCTAAGGCGTTGCTTTATGTTATCATTAAGATTTACCGCTGGTTATGGATAATCATCAATAGATTTACTTTATTAATATTTGAAGATCTATGTAAAGATTATATCCCCCTTTTTGATCGCAGTGATTTGTAATTTGAAACACGATTCTAAAAGACTCAAACCAAACAAAAGGTACATTACAAATAAAATGTGCATCTTAACTGACTTGTTTATGAAAATCATGAATGTGATTAAAATATGAAATAATATCTAAGAAATAAGGAAAATATGTTATAATTTGCATGTGTTAATCATAAGTGCCTATTTATATTTAAAATGGCAGTAGCAATTTGTAAGATAAGAATAAATATGTCAATTAACCCAAAAATAAGTTCTTAATGTGATTATAAGAAAAAAGACTTTTTTATTCCCTCTCTCCACCCACACTAGACATTAGCCATTTTGTTGAAATTTAAAACATAAAACTAACATTTTCTTTCTACAACATAAGTTCGCAAGGATTTATTTGAGTATTTTGATATTATCATTTGCTATGAAGCACATTATTAAGTTATCAAGAAAATATTTTTATCTTATTTGTTTATTTTTTTTTAAAAAAGTGCATTATGATCCAGTATGATACATTTTGACTTGTAATCACAATAAGGTATTATAACTATTGAACCAAGAGAGGTTATAATCAATATTTTGATGATAACAAAGTATATGTATCATTAATAGATTTATTATTTTAATGATAAAGAATATGAGAATAAGATATAGTGATAAATTCAAGAAGATGATTTATGAAGTTAATGAAAGAAAAGACGAACTTTGCAAGTTATAGAGTGAAGGCCAAGTCAAGAAAAAAAAGAAAGAAAAACAAGAAACATCCAAGGTTATTTTTTAATTGGTAATGTTAATTGTAATCTCATTTAATCATTTTGATGTTCTAAAAGACTCATCATGAAAAACATTTCATATCACTTTTATCACATGAGTCTTTTCATTTATCAAAAGAAATTGAAGCTTTTAGTTTTAATAGCAAAATCTCTTGATCTTTTAAACACCCTTTAGGGAATATTTTAGGAAGTGTTTAAATTATAATTGCATTAAAAAATTATGTTTGAGTATTTAAAGTTATTAAAATCTTATTAAGGGGATTGGTCAATTTGTATGGGTTTGTGGTCAACTAATATCTATTAAAGTTATCAAATTTGAACTATTGAGAGTTTGTAGTAATATTGGTTGATACATTCGTCAGTCAATGTGCTAAATTTTATAAAATCCTATTTCACTACTCCTCTTGGTCCTATTAAGGACTAATAAGTAGTATTAGAGCGAGTCTAATAAGCTAGCATTCCTAATGAAATAATATAGCAAAATCTTTATGGAATATTTAAGAGCATCATCATCATCATCATTCAATCAAAAGGAAAGTATTAGTGGAGCACCTTTCTTTGATGAGAGTGATTACGTTTACTAGAAAACTAGGATTAAGTTTTTATTAATGGTTAAAAGTTTTAACTTATGCTAAATAGTTTCAAATAGTTCCTTTTTCTTGCAAAAATTATAGACAATAAAAGTATACACAAATTAAAGGAAGAATGGAAACATCAAGATAAGAGATTAATTTTCTTATATAATAGGGTTGTACAAATAAATGAATTTAATAAAGTCTATATATGAAACAATTCATAAAATTTGGCACACTTTAGAAGTTACATATAAGGGAACAAATCAAGTAAAGGAGAGTAAAGTTAGCATATTAACACATCAATATGATTGTTTCAAATGAAGCATCATGAAACTATATCTAGTATGTAGGAAGAATGAAACCTCAAGATAAAAAAGTAATTTTCTTAAATAATAGGATTGTACACATCTTATTTTGTACATTAGGAAGAAATAAATTTAATAGAGTCTCTATGTATGAAACGACTCATGAAATTTAGCACACTTTAGAAGTTATACATAAAGGAATAAATCAACTAATGGAGAGTAAAGTTAGCATATTAATGAATTGTTTCAAATAAAGAATGATGAAAGCATATCCAATATGTGCACCAAATTAATTAAGATTACTAATACTTTCAAAGGTCTTGGAAAGACCCATACTAATTTTGAAATGTTAAGAAAGTTGCTTTGGTTACTTTTCAAGATGTGAGAAGCCAGAGTGAGCTATACAAGAAGCCAAAGGTTTATTAACAATATCATTGGAGGAACTTATTGGATCTATTCTTTTCTATGAAATAAGGCTTTAAGAGACACAATAAGAAATGATAACAAAAATAACCCTAGTACACAAGGCTCCCCGCTTTGCGAAGGTTAAGAAAGGGACATCAATTGTACACAACCTTCCATTTGCATTTCATAAAGAGGTTGTTTTCATGACTCGAACATGTGACCTTTGGTAACAAAGGAACAACCTTACTAGTTGGTCTAAAGCTTGCCCTCACAGTAAGAAATGACACTTCTAAAGAAAAAGAATTTAGATTTAAAGACCCAAAATCAAGCGAATAGGAAAAGACATCAGCTAGCAAAAGCAACGAAATAGATATTGGCTTAATCACTAGAAAATTTGAGAAGTTCTTGAAGGAGGAATTCTCTAAAATAAAGGATTTTAAGGAGGATAAAGGTGATTTAAAACATAAATCCACTAACAATATTTTCTTTAAATATAGAAAACTTAGCCACATAAAGTTATAATGCCTTTTATTGAGAAGTATGAAAGAGAATATAAGAAGGACAAAAAGGAAGCACTTAAAGCTTCAACTAAGATGATATAAGTGAATCTAAAATGAGCATTCAGAAGAAAAGATGGCTCATATGTGCTTTACTGTTAGAGATGATGATGAGGTATTACCCAAATCTAATTTATATGATGATGATAGTAATTTGGCATATGATGAATTAGTCGAAAGTTTAAAAATCATAAGTAAGAAAAGGAAGAAATCATCTTTCACACTCAAGGAAGTTAAAAAATAGTTTGATGCATACATGAATGAGAATGAAAGATGAAAAGTGAATTGAATAGCATTAAAGCATCTAAAAATGTGGCCATTGATGATAATCGTGTATTGAACACATTAAAGCATAAAAATGAGATATTTGAAAAGGAGATTAATATTCTCAAGAATTCATTATCCAGATTCACTAAAGGAAGTGAAAAACTAGAAAACATGCTAGGAGCTCAAAAGAATTCCAATGATATGCGTAGAATATGGTACAACCTTAGAATGAAACCAATTCTAGAACTATGTATGTACAGAGAAAATATTTACATCACAAAGAACCATTGTCTAGTATGACAAATGAGTATAGAGCATCCATATCTAAGCATATGCATGCATATGCCACATCCACTTAATATTTTTTAATCATTTAAGCATTATTGTCTCATATTTATATGAGTGAACCTCTTTGAAATTATCAAGCGATGAAGTAAGGTAATTTAAGTTGTAAAATTTGGTTGAGGCATTATATTGTTGTGATTGGTGGTCCTCTAATTAGGTGTAACACCCCCTTACCGTAGGGTACGCACCGGGACGCCCGTAGGTCATTCTGGTACATATCCTATGATAAGGGAGCGTTACGTGCGATCACTACAGTTACTCCACATGGCATCACATTACTTTGAATAATAAAACATTAATTGTAAACCACAATA